>JAXIVJ010015714.1:0-22500 GCA_036785665.1 Chirona hameri
ATTGACGGGGACTGCCCCCCCCCCCCCCCCCCCCCACTGTGACCCCTGTGTAAAGAACAGGTTCTGGACTATTAAGCTTAGGTATAACTGTTGACATTTTTAGACCCAAAAGGTACGATAGGAATAAGGATGTTTATGGGTACAGTGAGAAGACTTCACAGTCTTTGTTGCAGCCCATATCATGATGCACATTTGTCATCATATTTCACCATTTCACTATTTTGTTTCACTTGCTTCTGGTTTCAGTTACATCTTATGATTGTCGTATCTTGCTTTAAATTGGTTTGATGTTCTTGAACTTTTGGCTTCTTTGCTTACCGAATTCCATTTGTCGATAATTCTCCGTGAGAAGAATTTCCCCCTCTTCATTGTTCGATGACGCGGTTTGTACAGCTTGAGATAGTCCCGGTCAGTTCTGTCGTTCCTTATTTGGAACAGGTGAGTTAAATCTACTGCGTGCAGCTGGTGGATAATTGTGTGGGCCTCGATCATATTCGCTCGCTCTCTTCTTTCTTCAAGTGATGTGAGCTTCAGCTGTCTCAGTCTCTCTTCATAGTCTAGTCCAGTCATACCCACTACTCGTGTTGCTGAACTCTTTCAATCTTCTTTATTCTTCATTTTGTGTAGGGTGACCATACTTGGGGATAAAAATCCAAATGAGGACGGACATAAAGCTTATACAACAGGTTAAAGAAATCTGGACTAATTTTGTCAAAGGTTCGTCTGATGATTCCCCAACTTGCATAGGCTCTTTGCATGCATTTGCCGACGTGTTTTCAAATTATACGGAAGAGTACTAAAACGCCCAGATCTCTTTGTTCATCAGTATTCTCTAGACATGCTTCGCTAAGCTTATCTATCGGTCTGTTTTGTAGGATTATTGTTGTTCCTATCCGCAGAGTAACGATAAGCTACAACTCTTAAAAAATAACTGCGGAAGAATAGACTTTTCAAAACAATTCACTACTGAGACGCTCCGATTCAGGTTCGCGCATGCATTAACTCTCGAACGCATTCACCATATACGAAATGTTTTTACCGCCGCGCAGAAAATATCGCGTCAGCGTCATTTCCGGATACGAATTTCACTAATGTCGTGACGTCACAACTACAAGGACATGAGCTTAATTGTTTTAGTTTTTAATAATTTTTTAGTTCATTTCGCTTTGTTTATAATACAAAAAAAAACATTATTAAAAATTATCCTTGTTTTTATGAACCCAAAAAATTGGTACCTTACAAAATTGTCCCCAACCCCATTACCTACTCGGTAGACGGTAATTAAACTTCCACTCAAGTTACATGAAGTTTTACTTAATTTCTTCCGAAGATCCCAGTCTTATTACAAATTATCATATTAGATTTTCCTCACCTCATTCTACCTTACCATTATTTGTACCTTATTGATTTATTAACGTATTCAAACGAAGCGTAATTTTACTGATGCATCCCAACGTGTCTGGTATCTGTGTGACCGATGTATCCTACTGCATACCACGACACATCCATCACGAACAAATCACCACTGACCTTCTCGTGACTCGCCGTACCGAAACGTACACGACAGTTCGCGTGCAGTGACATGTCGCGTATCTCTCCGGTCAACCCCCTACTCTCCCGGACGTCCGCTCCCGTCCCGGTGATAAGGTCACCAGGCCGCAAAGATCCCCGGGCCAAAGGTCAGGCAACTCCGACGCACGGCGCCCGAGGGACATTTCTGAACCGTGGACGTCCCCTGTCGCGAACGGTGACCTCTCCGGCAATACAACTTGCGAGCGGTCAAACTTGCGAGGCGTCGTCTCCGGCAGCAACTTTCGCACCGATGCCGTGCGGTAATTCAGCTATGTGCGACTGGCTTTAGACGAGCTGACACCAGAGGTCCCCGGGGTCGTCTGAGTTAGCGGCGTCGGAAGTGAGAATTTCGATTAGCGACGCGGCACGCACCAGACGTTTTATTGGACGTGTGCCAGATGTTTTATTGGACGTGTGCCAGACGATTTATTGGACGTGTGCCAGATGTTTTATTGGACGTGTGCCAGACGATTTATTGGACGTGTGCCAGATGTTTTATTGGACGTGTGCCAGACGATTTATTGGACGTGTGCCAGACGATTTATTGGACGTGTGCCAGATGTTTTATTGGACGTGTGCCAGACGATTTATTGGACGTGTGCCAGACGATTTATTGGACGTGTGCCAGATGTTTTATTGGACGTGTGCCAGACGATTTATTGGACGTGTGCCAGACGATTTATTGGACGTGTGCCAGATGTTTTATTGGACGTGTGCCAGACGTTTTATTGGACGTGTGCCAGATGTTTTATTGGACGTGTGCCAGACGATTTATTGGACGTGTGCAAGACGATTTATTGGACGTGTGCCAGACGATTTATTGGACGTGTGCCAGACGATTTATTGGACGTGTGCCAGACGATTTATTGGACGTGTGCCAGATGTTTTATTGGACGTGTGCCAGACGATTTATTGGACGTGTGCCAGACGTTTTATTGGACGTGTGCCAGATGTTTTATTGGACGTGTGCCAGACGATTAATTGGACGTGTGCCAGATGTTTTATTGGACGTGTGCCAGACGATTTATTGGACGTGTGCCAGATGTTTTATTGGACGTGTGCCAGACGATTTATTGGACGTGTGCCAGACGATTTATTGGGCGTGTGCCAGATGTTTTATTGGACGTGTGCCAGATGTTTTTGACGTCAAATATATCTGGATCGTTGAAATATGTGTGGATTAGTGATGTCATTCGGTAACCAAAATTTTGGGATTCCAAATAATTACCAATACCGAATCGGTTATTGGTTGGTCAGAGCACAATTTTGGGGGTATTTTTTTCGGTCAGGCAAGTCAGTGATATGCATGAGCGACATCCATGTGCATGACTGGCCACCTTCTCCCAGGAATGTGGACATGTTCTGCAGGTCTCCAGAGCATACGCCTATGGGCGTTGCATGGATAGAATCGACTTCGGAATGCCTCTGTCCCCCCAATTTCGGAACGTGGCGGAGCTCTGGGGAAACATGTATTGCATGTATCATTTAACATTTATAATAATAACATTTGAAAACATTTATTGCAGTGCACACGGCACATTCATGATGACCACCGACTCCCAGCGTCACGACACATTCATGACCCGGCACCCCTCCTCTCCTCCTCCACCACCCCCGTCCCCCACCCTATCCCCACCTCACCCCGACGTTTTGATTGACAGCCAGACGGTTCATCAAAGCGTCGACGCCGCGGCGGCTGTTTCAAGTTGCCGGCACGGGTCTGGAGGCTGACGCTGCGCGCGCGACGCCGTACCCGTTGATCCTCGGCTGACGCACGCCGAGACACGACGCCCGTTGCTAGGCAACCAGCGGGCGGGAGAATGCTGACTTCTGATTGGTTATTCCGAACGACGCCGGCCGTTGCAGTCCACTGTCCAGAGGCGTTCGTTGCGCACACTCGTGACTCTTTGCGCTATTATTGTTCTACAGTAACAAGGCGTTAGACATTGATTGGAGTTTCGACACTGGAGTGAACAGCTACTGAGTCACCGATAATTATTTCCGCAGCCGGTGTGGTCAATTTGTGTGTGAGTATCATTGTTGTCGTTCCTGGAGCCGCCCCTGCTCTGCTCGGCTGCTGTGGTCAATTTGTGTGTGAGTATCATTGTTGTCGTGCCTGGAGCCGCCCCTGCTCTGCTCGGCTGCTGCGGTCAGTTATTGAGTGAGTATCATTGTTGTCGTGCCTGGAGCCGCCCCTGCTCTGCTCGGCTGCTGCGGTCAGTTATTGAGTGAGTATCATTGTTGTCGTGCCTGGAGCCGCCCCTGCTCTGCTCGGCTGCTGCGGTCAGTTATTGAGTGAGTATCATTGTTGTCGTGCCTGGAGCCGCCCCTGCTCTGCTCGGCTGCTGCGGTCAGTTATTGAGTGAGTATCATTGTTGTCGTGCCTGGAGCCGCCCCTGCTCTGCTCGGCTGCTGCGGTCAGTTATTGAGTGAGTATCATTACTATCGTGCCTGGAGCCGCCCCTGCTCTGTTCGGCTGCTGTGGTCAGTTATTGAGTATCATTGTTGTCGTGCCTGGAGCCGCCCCTGCTCTGCTCGGCTGCTGTGGTCAGTTATTGAGTGAGTATCATTACCATCGTGCCTGGAGCCGCCCCTGCTCTGTTCGGCTGCTGTGGTCAGTTATTGAGTATCATTGTTGTCGTGCCTGGAGCCGCCCCTGCTCTGTTCGGCTGCTGTGGTCAGTTATTGAGTATCATTGTTGTCGTTCCTGGAGCCGCCCCTGCTCTGCTCGGCTGCTGTGGTCAGTTATTGAGTATCATTGTTGTCGTGCCTGGAGCCGCCCCTGCTCTGCTCGGCTGCTGTGGTCAGTTATTGAGTGAGTATCATTGTTGTCGTGCCTGGAGCCGCCCCTGCTCTGCTCGGCTGCTGCGGTCAGTTATTGAGTGAGTATCATTGTTGTCGTGCCTGGAGCCGCCCCTGCTCTGCTCGGCTATGTGGTCAGTTATTGAGTGAGTATCATTGTTGTCGTGCCTGGAGCCGCCCCTGCTCTGCTCGGCTGCTGCGGTCAGTTATTGAGTGAGTATCATTGTTGTCGTTCCTGGAGCCGCCCCTGCTCAGCTCGACTGCTGTGGTCAGTTATTGAGTGAGTATCATTGTTGTCGTGCCTGGAGCCGCCCCTGCTCGGCTCGGCTGCTGTGGTCAGTTATTGAGTGAGTATCATTGTTGTCGTGCCTGGAGCCGCCCCTGCTCTGCTCGGCTGCTGTGGTCAGTTATTGAGTGAGTATCATTGTTGTCGTGCCTGGAGCCGCCCCTGCTCTGTTCGGCTGCTGTGGTCAGTTATTGAGTATCATTGTTGTCGTGCCTGGAGCCGCCCCTGCTCTGCTCGGCTGCTGTGGTCAGTTATTGAGTATCATTGTTGTCGTGCCTGGAGCCGCCCCTGCTCTGCTCGGCTGCTGCGGTCAGTTATTGAGTATCATTGTTGTCGTGCCTGGAGCCGCCCCTGCTCTGCTCGGCTGCTGCGGTCAGTTATTGAGTGAGTATCATTGTTGTCGTGCCTGGAGCCGCCCCTGCTCTGTTCGGCTGCTGCGGTCAGTTATTGAGTGAGTATCATTGTTGTCGTGCCTGGAGCCGCCCCTGCTCTGATCGGCTGCTGTGGTCAGTTATTGAGTATCATTGTTGTCGTGCCTGGAGCCGCCCCTGCTCTGCTCGACTGCTGTGGTCAGTTATTGAGTGAGTATCATTGTTGTCGTGCCTGGAGCCGCCCCTGCTCTGTTCGGCTGCTGTGGTCAGTTATTGAGTATCATTGTTGTCGTGCCTGGAGCCGCCCCTGCTCTGCTCGGCTGCTGTGGTCAGTTATTGAGTATCATTGTTGTCGTGCCTGGAGCCGCCCCTGCTCTGCTCGGCTGCTGCGGTCAGTTATTGAGTATCATTGTTGTCGTGCCTGGAGCCGCCCCTGCTCTGCTCGGCTGCTGCGGTCAGTTATTGAGTGAGTATCATTGTTGTCGTGCCTGGAGCCGCCCCTGCTCTGTTCGGCTGCTGCGGTCAGTTATTGAGTGAGTATCATTGTTGTCGTGCCTGGAGCCGCCCCTGCTCTGTTCGGCTGCTGTGGTCAGTTATTGAGTATCATTGTTGTCGTGCCTGGAGCCGCCCCTGCTCTGCTCGACTGCTGTGGTCAGTTATTGAGTATCATTGTTGTCGTGCCTGGAGCCGCCCCTGCTCTGCTCGGCTGCTGTGGTCAGTTATTGAGTATCATTGTTGTCGTGCCTGGAGCCGCCCCTGCTCTGCTCGGCTGCTGTGGTCAGTTATTGAGTGAGTATCATTGTTGTCGTGCCTGGAGCCGCCCCTGCTCTGCTCGGCTACTGTGGTTCGTTTGTGTGTGAGTATCATTGTTATCGTGCCTGGAGCCGCCCCTGCTCTGCTCGGCTACTGTGGTTCGTTTGTGTGTGAATATCACTGTTGTCGTGCCTGGAGCCGCCCCTGCTCTGCTCGGCCGGCGGCGTCTCACCGGCGAACCTGAGGTCATATAACGAGTAGACCTGAGGCGAGGCCAACGAGGTAGCGGCGGTCGCTGTGAATATCGTCACACGGGACGGCAGAGTGATTGTGATAAGCGGAGTGGTAATCCCGGTGACAGTGGTGTTATTCGGATTTTGCAGTGGTGATGACGGTGGTAACCCCGTTTTTGTGCGATTTTGGTGCCGGTATTTATGACAGTAATGGCGGCTCGGATGTGCTCGTGTGGCGTGATGCGGCAAACACGGCGGACAATCCACGGCGTGTGGATGCCCCCGTGCTGAAGTTAGCAGACGTACGGAATGCACATATCGGAGCTTCGGAAGCTGTTTCAAAAAGTCTACTCGTCGGATCTATTCCCAGGTTAGTTCGTTTCGGAATATTTTCCACCCGTAGATGTTTATCACCCCTAGGCATGGATAAAGTTGCAGCTCTTGATTGGTGTGTTATGCGATAACTGATCAGCCTGCCGGGGCCGGATTTAAAACGGGCAAAACCATTCGTTTTAGGGGCCAAAGCCCAGGAAGTCTAACAAAATCCAAAGACTCAACAAATTGAATTATTTGCCCAGTATGGGTGGGCTGCTAATGCTAAGCCAATGGGAGAAGAAATTGTTAAAGGGAATGTTTCACCTTTGCATTAGTTTTAAACTGAGATGGCCATTATCTTGGGCCGTTATTGAAATGTCTAAATTACTAAGGTCATTTCCCCCCAAAATGTAACCGTTTTTAAGTAATTTAATTTACTATTTGCAAAGTGACTGCAGGCTGGTGGAGCCGCTGATTGGGTGACAACCACTTTTTCAGCCAATCCCACTTTTTTAGACAATCAGCGGCGGTCTACAGCTCAATATGACGTCATCAAACCAAATATTAAAAACTTAAATTTTAGAAGTTAAGTGAAGTTTCCGAGAAAACAAATATCACTATCGTTTTAAGCAGCACTAACTTCATATTTTTGCACTACAACTGGCGTTTATTTGACAACTTCCAGAAAGGTGAAACATTCCCTTTAACACGCGCCCTGGAGGGCCTCTGACAATTACACGCCCTGGAGGGGGGGGGGCGGATTTCGCCCCTCCCCCTATGATCTCGAAAACCAAGCAACGTAGCGACAAGCGGGAAACGACGTTAGATAGCTCGAGACAAGCTCTTTCGAAAGTATTTCGTTATTTTTTTTAGGTCAATATTGAGGTCACCAGAGGTCATCAAGGGTCAGATTTTCAAGTTTTCAAGGCTTCGGTTCGAACACTCCCAAATATTTCGGGAACTATGATAGTTAGCAGCAAACGGAAAAAAGCAATCGAAAGTCATTGAAAAATTCAATCGACATAGGAATCCTCAGATCGCCATCGCGTGTGTCTTGTCAAGGCGCTTCGAATCATATTCATGGTGACCGGGTTAGGTCAACTGAGAAATTTGACCTCAGGTCAAAGTCAATGTGTGATCCAAATTGGTCATGTTGCATATTGGGCGACGTGTCTCGACGAGACAAACATATTGGTACCGTTTTATCTTCTCTATCTTCATTATGTCGATAGTTATTGATAAAACCGTGTTGGCGGTCACAAAATTGACCTGACCTTAGGTCACTGATATTAGAAATCCGAGATAAACAAATTGTTGGTATCTATGACCTTATGAAGTCCTGCAAGATTGAAACCGATCGGCGTAAAACTGTGGCTGTGGTACTACTGCAAGCGTTTTGGAGTTGAGGTCATCACGTGACCTGGTCTGGTGACCTGACCTGAGATGACCTGATGCCAAGAATTTTACATAATGCGGGAAGTTCATTTCTAAACAGGTATACAAAAAACGGCGGCGCTGCGCGCCGCCGCTTTTGCGCTATCCTTGAAAAACCGGAGGGGTGGGCGGATTTCGCCCCCTCCAGGGCGCGTGTAAGTATCTCAAGAAATAGGTAGGTGCCTGACCCTGAGATATAAATACAAATTTTATACAAAGTTGAATATGTGTATTATCTACCTGGTAACGATGCAACTGCCTTACATCGAGCAATATTTTGGTTGACATTGCATGATAAATATGAAAATGGAATAATACAAATATTTGACCAGCTATTTCACAACACCCGTTCGTCTCAATCGGTGTAACTTGCATAATAATACAAGTTATAATTTGTAAATATAATAACTCGACCGTCTAGTGAGCATGGTCCCGGTACCTCTGATCCGTCCCTGGGTTGGTCAGGTGATCCGTCCCTGGGTTGGTCAGGTGTCACAGTCAGGGCAAACCAAATGCAGAGCTTTGTCTTGAGGCATGGGCGTGTTTTTTTAATTTCTTTGTGGATGCTATGGCGTCCACAAATTTGAAACAGGTACCCACAAGTCTTTCGGCATCTCATATGAAGTAGATGTTTCCAAATAATTCAATGTAAAATAATGTCTGAAGCTTGCACTGGCGGATCCAGAACGGTGGTTAGGGGGAGGGGGCGGCACGGGTGGTTTTGAGGGGGGTAAATTCCAAAAATTATCACGCAATTCTGAAACTCGTCGGATTTCGCTTGCTTATGCATTGCTAGCTCATTTAAAAAACTTGCCTTAGTAAAAGCTGCTTAGATTGTCTTCTATATCAGGAAATGTCAATTTTGTGCCGATTTCAGACGGTTTTGGGGGGCATGGCCGTCATCCCCCCCCCCCTGGATCCGCTAGTGGAAGCTTGAGATTTCGCTAATCGTCAACGATATTAATACTTTAAAACTTGAACAGAAGTTTTTCTCTTCTTAATTATGAGTGGCCCGGCCCGGCCCGGCCCAACCCGACCCGACCCGACCCGGCCCGTGGCGACGCTTTTAAGAAGCTCATATCTCTGCAACCGCATATCCGATTGACAAGCGGACTTATTTGCTGAGCAGCCCCATCTAACCAACCCTGTTTGAGACCAGTACCGACTCATGTGGGTGACTACCATTGCGCGTGGCGCGTGCCGCGTGAGGGGCGTTGAAAAGTATTTTCTCGCAATAACTCCGCAACGGCTGGGCAGATTATGTGCAAATTTCGTGTGTGGTTAGGGACCCCTCAGCCGCCATTTTCACACAACTCAGGGGTGGGGTGACTCTGCACGTGCGCACGTGCGCACCCTTTTCTTGTATCTCAGAAACGACTTGCCCGATCGAGTTGAAATTCCCCATACATTTCCTTCGCGCTCGCTCGTTCATCGCCAACTACGGCGCCTTACTGGTATTAACGCTACGTAAGAGCTACGAAATTTACACATCATGGAAGTTACATTGGCAACTTAATGTTATTGGTGGACAATTTGTTAGGAAATCCCAGGTGGGGGCAATCACGTGACTACATTTCGGCCTGGGATGTTTACAATGTTTTCTTCTTTTAATTTAACACGCAATGGCTACGACGTATTTTTATGGTCGCAGAACTAAGCATATTTTCATTATTTTCATGCTGGGATTCCAAATTCGTTCTATTTCACGCTAAGAAGAATAAGATGAGTTATCTATTGAGTCCAATATATATAATATATATATATATATATATATATATATATATATATATATATATATATATATATATATATATATATGTATATATATATATATATATATATATATATATATATATATATATATATATATATATATATATATATATATATATATATATATATATATATATATATATATATATATATATATATATATATATATATATATATATATATATATATATATATATATATATATATATATATATATATATATATATATATATATATATATATATATATATATATATATATATATATATATATATATATATATATATATATATATATATATATATATATATATATATATATATATATATATATATATATATATATATATATATATATATATATATATATATATATATATATATATATATATATATATATATATATATATATATATATATATATATATATATATATATATATATATATATATATATATATATATATATATATATATATATATATATATATATATATATATATATATATATATATATATATATATATATATATATATATATATATATATATATATATATATATATATATATATATATATATATATATATATATATATATATATATATATATATATATGTATAATATGCCTGTTATATATTATTTTTGAGGCTTTCTTTATGGGAAGCTGGGAGCCTCAACTTCATTTTGGTGAGGAAAAAAACTGACGCAGGTAAAAAATCTCAATATTTCAAGAATGAAATATTTTATTTTGCATACGACATGCCGTTTGATAAATCTTCTTCATTTTATCTAAATACAATTAGTTATGGATTTTAAAATGTTTTTTATTACTAAAATGGTGAATTTTTCAATAATCCATTTCAGTTACTAGCATGTAGTGTGCATGCATAGGTGTGCTACTTGCCTTGAGATGTTCTTCTTCGTATTAGATCCCCTACTTTGGTGACCATTTTGATCACATGACTAAATGCGCAACCTTATCTATATGAACCTTGGGAAATCCCAAACCAGGCAGTTGTTTTGCTGAACGCTTCACTAATTGCCCTACTCCGCTGCTTCTGTGGTACGCCCGCCCGACCTCTGTTTCCGTTCTGGCAAACCTGGGATATTATCTTATTTTATATTGACTGGGATTACTAGCGGTTGACGGCAGCGGTCGCTTGAGGTTATCTTAGGTTATCTGAGGTCATCTGAGGTCATCTGAGGTCATTGTGCATGAAGAGGAACCGAGTCGTCATTTTTACCAGTTCAACTTTTCTGCCAATGATTTTGGAGAGCTGACATTTTGCTTGAAAAAAAGAGTCGCTTGCACTGATAGGTCAGTAAATATACATTAATTTTTTCAAATTAAATCATTCTTCGCCATCTGGTCGTTTAATTAACTGACGAACAATCTCACAATGCTATTGCCTCGCTGCAACAATTTTCGCTTCTTCCAAGGCTTGTTGGCACCACATAGGACCCTTCCCCAGAGGCGCCCCCTGGCGTTGACCGCGGACCACCCTCGGGCGGGTAGGATTTGGCAGCCCGCCGCTGACATTTGGCAGCACTCTCCGGTCGGCGTCGGCGCCCCGGTAGACTCCACCCCCACCCGGGAAAATGGAGGCTGTAGGATCAATCGGTGCCTCTGCCGCCCGCGCCACCGCCGTCTGCTGAGCCAGCAGAAACGCCCCGGGCGATTCCGCTGCAAACGCCTCGGGCGATTCTGCTTTGAGCGAGAGCTGCGGCCGACGCGGCGGTTTAGTGGTTGTTTGTGGTGGAGATGTTGGCTAGATGGGACAGAACAGACACAGCACTCGTGTTGTGTTTGGTGTCGGTGTATAATTCCAATAGAGATAGTTTCCTGTGGAGCTTCTGGATGCGAAAGGAGTGCTTTAGCGAATTGTTGGAGATCCGGATTAGATAAAAAGGCTAATGAAGCGTAATGATAATGTGTTGCTTGGGAATAGGATTACTTAGGTGTTTCCTTACTAATTGGATCTCCCAACGCCAAAAAAAGACGCGCAGGCAAATCTTGCCGGTTGTAAATTATTAATTATATGCACATCGTCGTGTCATTCTTTAATTCTCGCGATGGTTTAAACCCAAGTCCACCACCACCGTTTGAGCTATCGTCGGTAAAATAATGTGCAGTCTTAGGGTAATATATATATATATACCAATACCAATACGTTCTTATGTGATATACCGTTTTAACCCTTTTAGCAAGGTGGGTTGGAGTCATGAGTTTGAGTCATTTGCAGTCCTACTTTTCATCCTGTTTGGGTGCGACAGTGACTGCATGCGATAAAAATACTATCTGCGAATAGGTGCAACGCTTTCAGTCCTCGGGATACATTAATCGTCGACTCTAAATGTGTAAACATTATTACCTGTTCACAGGCAGGCAGCGCAAAAACGACAGGATGCGAAAGCTTAGAGACTCAGCTATAGGTTATAAATATAACATGGGTTATTATTAGCAGGGTGTATCATTCAACCTTGGCAAAAACATCAATTGGAACTTTAAATATCACCGACTGCTTGAATAACGTCGGCAAATTGCACCTGAAATTCTTCCTCACACATAAATGTCAGCTTCTCGCAGAAATTAGTTATGCTCTGCAAGCCAGCCCAACTCCATTTTACGCCGAAACACTGACTAAATTTGGACTCGTCCATCACTGCTCACCTGGTCAGCTTGACCTTCCACTGGTAGGCTCCGTGAACCAGCTGGGCCATGTAGATCAGCATGGCGTCGTTCGTGGGAAACTCACGACGCGGAAACACCATGCCGGGGCTCGAGTTCACCGGCAGTGCCAGAGACACCTTTAAGTACATCGAGTGCAGCCAATACTGGAACACCTGGGGGGGGGGGGGGGGGGCAGATCAAGTTAGAGTGTACCGGAAGCACTGCATATGGCCTGTTCCCGTCGCGCCTCTGACCTCCTCTAACCTCCTCCAACCTCCTCCAACCTCCTCTAACCTCCTCTAACCTCCTCTAACCTCCTAACCTCCTCTAACCTCCTCTAACCTCCTAACCTCCTAACCTCCTAACCTCCTAACCTCCTAACCTCCTAACCTCCTAACCTCCTAACCTCCTCTAACCTCCTCTAACCTCCTCTAACCTCCTCTAACCTCTAACCTCCTCTAACCGCCTCTAACCTCCTCTAACCTCCTCTAACCTCCTAACCTCCTAACCTCCTAACCTCTAATCTCCTCTAACCGCCTCTAACCTCCTCTAACCTCCTCTAACCTCATCTAACCTCCTCTAACCTCTAACCTCCTCTAACCTCCTCTAACCTCCTCTAACCTCCTCTAACCTCCTCTAACCGCCTCTAACCGCCTCTAACCTCCTCTAACCTCCTAACATCCTCTAACCTCCTAACCTCCTCTAACCTCCTCTAACCTCCTCTAACCTCCTCTAACCTCTAACCGCCTCTAACCTCCTCTAACCTCCTCTAACCTCCTCTAATCTCCTCTAATCTCCTCTAATCTCCTCTAACCTCCTTTAACCTCCTCTAACCTCCTCTAACCTCCTCTAACCTCCTCTAACCTCCTAACCTCCTCTAACCTCCTAACCTCCTCTAACCGCCTCTAACCTCCTCTAACCTCCTCTAACCTCCTCTAACCTCCTAACTTCCTCTAACCTCCTCTAACCTCCTAACTTCCTCTAACCTCCTAACCGCCTCTAACCTCCTAACCTCCTCTAACCTCCTAAGTCGCTTGCTGAAACCTATTTTCTTCTTCTTTTTTTTACTTCTTTTTTACTCACCTATCTTCTTCACTCCAACCTCCTCTAATCTCCTCTAACCGCCTCTAACCTCCTCTAACCTCCTCTAACTTCCTAACCTCCTGTAACCTCCTCTAACCTCCTCTAACCTCCTCTAACCTCCTCTAACCTCCTCTAACCTCCTCCAAGTTGCTCCAACTTGGAACTGTATGTGCAATAGGATACGACAGTTGCAAGTTGGAGCAACTTGGAGGAGGTTAGAGGTGCCATGCCACTGGAAGAGGCTCAATGAGGGCATTTTCAAACACATCCAGTGCAGTCAGTATTGGAACGCCCGGGGGCAGATCAAATTGTGAAGGCTGTGAGTATCTGATGGCATCTTGGTTTCGCTTCCGGGTCTGAGAAGTTCGGTTGCCTTGCCACTTATGTAACGCTATGAAGCACACATAATTAAAACAAATACTTGCAAAGCCACCCTCATCTCGGCAAACTCCTCACAACACCCTAACCTAACATATCTCAACCTAAACAAATAGGGAAACAGAAGTCTTGACACAAAGATTATTGGATTTTTTTTTTTTTTTAGTCCGAATGTTTTTGAATGGATGGATTTCCGAGGTCAGGCCCAACGCTAGGCATAGCTTGTTGCGCAGACCCTGGCCCCACCACCCGATCAAGCAATTCCTGGCGTCCGGCAGAATTTAGAAGCGAAAGTTGTACGTGCCCGACATACCTGGACACGGTCCGCCCCGCCCTCTGACGTCACCTGACCTTGAGTGCGACCGCTGCCACCAGCCGCAGGCCATCCCAGTCAAGAACAAATAGCGATCGCCGAAGGGACTCGAACCCGGGCTGCCACTACCGGGTGAGGTCAGAAGTCCAGCGCTCTCCCAGTGCGCTGGACTTCTGGCCTCACCCGGTCACATACCCTTCATTGATATGTTCTACTGCAGGGGATGGTAACAGCTTACAACGCTGAATGTATTGTATTCTATTGTATTGCTATTTCCGCCGCAGAATATTCCAAACACCTCGCGGCGGCCGTCACTCCCACTCCAACTCACCAGATTAGGCACTGTCTCTTGAGGAATTCCCTCGGCGTCCGACAATCAGAGGCGTGCAAAGTGTCTTCTCACGTGTCTTTCAACACATCCGCCAACACAAGATTCCACACTGAAGCCTGACGAAATAACGTTCCCCTTTCCAAATTGCCTTCCAATTCAATCACCTTCTTCACCGCGCTACACAAAATCATCTTCTCTCTGCGAAATTAACTTTATATTGGATCGCCTTTTCTCCCGTCTGAATCCGCCCGTGGCGCGTCGTCCCGGTGTACTTAATCAATTACATCGGCATCGACGGAATCAGCTCGGCGGAAAGTTTACTAACGAGACGAACAAAGCGGTTGAACATCGTCGCCGTCCGGTCGCCCCCAATCGGCAAGTTGCTACGTGCTTTGACTGACAGCAGAAGCGGGGAGGGGAGGGGCCTCAGGGCCCGGCGCGCGGCGGGGAGGGGCGGGGCGGGGCAGCGCCTCAGGGCCCGGCGCGCGGTGGGGAGGGGAGGGGCGTGGCGGGGCGGCGCCTCAGGGCCCGACGCGCGGTGGGGAGGGGCGGGGCGGGGCGGCGCCTCAGGGCCCGGCGCGCGGTGGAGAGGGGAGGGGCTGGGCGGGGCCTCAGGGCCCGGCGCGCGGTGGAGAGGGACGGGGCGGTGCCTCAGGGCCCGGAGCGCGGTGGGGAAGGGCGGAGCCTCAGGGCCCGGCGCGCGGTGGAGAGGGGAGGGGCGGGGCCTCAGGGCCCGGCGCGCGGTGGGGCGGGGCGGGACCTCAGGACCCGGCGCGCGGTGGGGAGGGGCGGGGCGAGGCGGCGCCTCAGGGCCCGGCGCGCGGTGGGGAGGGGCGGGGAAGGAAAGGGAGGGGCAGGGAGGGGAACTAGTTGGGTAAATCATTGGGATTATGCGGGTGGTTGACTGTCCAAACAGGCTCGGATGCCACGCACGTGCCCCCGGGGCAGAGTGGAAGGAGGGAGGGAGATGGACAGACGAGGAGCTGTGTACAGATGGATGTTGATAACTGTAGCATATATCTCCTGTCTGATAGCTGACCGCAGACATACAACTTGTCAGACATCGAGTGGAGTGCTTTCTTATTATAGTGAACGGCATATAATACCTAACAAATTTGACATGTCACGCTAACAATTAACACGCGAGGCGCTGAGGGGGGGGGGGGCTTTTTTCGCCCCCCCCCCTGGCTTTTTCGGCGATATGACAAAAAGGCGTGGCGATAGCGACTGAAACTTTGGGTAGGTACATTTCAATGCATTCCTTGGCCACTTATGGGCACAATTTGGTGTCAATCCCATATCAGATCACAGTGACATCGCAAAGCCCCAGGGGCCTTAGGTCTTCTGGAGGCCCCAACGGCTGCCGGGTTAAAATCCCTCATTTTGTCTGGAACTGATGAGGATATAGGGCGTGGGACGCCCACTAACGTTACCCTTCGTCTCATTTTACTTATCAACTTATCACGTTTATTTTATTTTCCATCATTATTTGCGGTTGAAAAAGAGAATGGCTTTATTTCCTTTGCCGATGTTAAAATCTTGGCTTAAGCCTGCTCTTAAGTCAGGCTCGCAGTTTGAATATTTGTGAGAACGATCTCGGAAGCAGTTGCAGTGAGCTATTTTAAGGGGGCCATCAGCCAAGCTCATGTAACCACTTTGGGTAGCTCATCCAGTCGCAAAACTCCGCCTGCGCTCCGGGACTGAAGTTTCAGTAACAACTTTAAATCAGATCTTTGCAGCCTCCAACTTCCATAACTTCCATCAGCGCATCCAACTTTCCAAAATCCTTCACCCCGAATAACCCCCGAGAAGTCACCCAATTGTTATCCTTCTCCGCTCTCGCTTCCTGATCAGCCCTGGCTGTCTTTTAATCTTTCCAGTTCTCAACATTGCAAACTCTAGCGCTCAACCTCCTTTACCACTCACACCTTTCATTAAGTACTCCCCGTGAACTCACCCAGTTGTTTTCCTTCTCTCGCTTCCTGAGTAGCCCCTGCTGCAGTATCGGGCCCGGCCCGTCCACTGCGGCGAACTTGGCGATGATCTGCGCCAGTTCAGCGTTCATCTCCGGCGTCAGCAGCGGCTCCAACGTCATCTGATAGCGCTGCATCGTGTGCTCCAGGTTCGGCATCGGCGGCTTCGGCAGGTCCAGCGTCTGGTGCGGGGCAGTGTCGGTTAGGTTTGGTTTTAGGTTGGGTCAGGTCAAGCAGTGGCGGCGGAAGGTATTTTCGAAGGGGGGGGGGAAGAAACCCAGGGGGGCCCCTCGGCCAAAGGGCCCCCTCCCACGGCAAAGCCCCCCAAACAAACAAAAACAAAAATCGTGAAATAGTATCTCCTCGGATTTAGGTCACTATATTTTGCAGGGCCTCTAAATGGTAGCAGCAAAACGTCGGACAGCCCATGTTGAAGTATTAGGCCTTCCGAGGGCACCTCAGGCCTACCAAGCCCCCCCCCCCCCCCAGGCCGACTGGGGGCCTTCTGTCGGCCTTAGAGGGACCCTCAGGCTGGCTGGGGGAACCTCGGGGCTCTCGGTCAACTTCTTTGGAGGGCCCCTCTTACAAATGTATGGGGGGAAATCATATGTTTGCCCCCCCCCCCCCAAACTTCCCCCAAACTACTTGAGTGGGGGGCAGCTCCCCCCCCCCCCCTCCTCTTACGCCGCCACTGGGTACAAGCGGCATCAGCAGCCTCAGCGTCTGACGAGTGAGTGGGCCAAGCGTCACGTGTTTGCTATAGGCGCAATTGTGACTGTTACAATTAATCATATGATTTTATTTAGTAGGACGTTTATTCTATTGGGTAGAATTGCATTGACCATGTTAGAATCATAAAATTGTGACAAACGCAATTTCATTACGCTAGCTTGAACATCCCTCACATTAAAGGAGCGTACTGGGAAATGACCTAATTATATCAATGTTCATGAATAATGCGCACCTGTTCCAGTTTTGGCTCAAAGTTCTCCATAGCTGATATTTTGTGGTGGGCCCTGGTGTGGACGCCTGAAACAAGGTCGGGTCAGGTCAGGTCAGATACGAGTTAAAATGAGCTGCAACACTGAATCAATACTTTGCACTGTGTTTAATTATTTTGGCCAATTGACACGAGTAGGTACAAATATCCCCAAAACGTCTAATATGTCAGTAACATAAACGTTCCGATGATTCAATTAGGGATACACACATCTAAAAAATACAATCAGAGGCCAATTTCAAGAAGAAAAAAGTTTGTAATTGCAAATAATTTATTTGTAATTACAAATAATTTTTACACATGTTTGTAAGTTGGATTTCACAAAAGTTGAGGGCATTAAATCTCAATTTACTATTTGCAAACTAATTTACAAAGATATTGTTTGTAGAAATGTTTGCAATTGCACATGTTCTATTTCTCAAAGGTTGAAGGAAGTGCACAAAATGTTTGCAATTACAAATTTGCAATTCCAGTGGGTCAGAGGTTCTGAATTTCAGAGATTGCATTGATAGTTGACGTTGTTTTGCTGTTGAGTTTATTTTCTTGTTGAGGTTGTTACTTTGCCGAGGTTGTTAGGGTAATGTTTTAGTTTATACATAGGCATAGCTGCCGAAAAATATTTCCCGAGAGATTCGAACAGGGATCTCCAGCTTTGAAGTTCAGTGCACCTTGCCGATTGCGCTATGATGTGAGGGGCGCCTCCGCGCGGAGAAACCGCATGGCGATAGAATAGCAGCGGTCAAATATGTCTTGTGCAGTGAACCTTCACACTTTAGGCCGTAGGCCCGTAGGAAATCGGCTAGGTTAGGTGAAAAAATGGTCGAGGAAATGTAACAATCTTTCTTTTGAGAGTAGTTTTGTTGTTATGCCCCGCAGCCCGGTGAATGGGCAAATCCTGCTTAGTGCTTACCAATATTTGTTTTCGCTCAGAGTTTGTATTCCTATAAAATGTTTATTAACATATAATTATCACTATAACTAATTTTATTTTGAATTAAAAAATAAACCACAATGTAAATATTTGTTAAATCAATTTAACAATCCAATTATTTTTAATTAGCATCAACTTTAATACAAACGTTCTTGATTGCAAACTTTTCTGCTGCACTAACATTTGTATTTGCAATCTTATTTACTATTGGTAATTCAGAGGTGATGAATGTTTGTGAAATAGTTTGTTTTGAGGTTTGCAATATTTCTTGCGTTTGTAATTGCAAACATTTGTAATTACTAGCTTCTTTGTGAAATTGGCCTCACATCACAAAATAAAATACTTGTATATTTCACTATTGCCAAGTTCCACCACACGTACGCCTTCCCAACACCACCCCCTCCCAGCGGCCGTGCACCTCTCTTCTGGGGCCGGGTTCGCGGCGGCCGTGCACATCTCTATCAATCAGCAGGTCGACCGTTGGGCCCCGCGGCAATCAGGGCGCCTGCCTCGCGGCGACGGCGGGGGAGCACCGCCCAACAGTGATCTGTATTCATTAACACTGTCATGACGTCAGACAGCGGCGGCGCGTCCCCAGTCGAAGTGCCGGACCGTCGCCGAACCGTCGTCGCGTCGATGCGGAGGTGTTGCCAAGGCAGAAAAAACGCTCGCCGGTGTCTGTGGCCCCACTGTTCTCGGGTTTCAATCCACTGGGAATCCATGGAGTGGGCAGCGCGGTTCTGAGGGCTCTGCAGGCTCCTTCCTAATTTTCCAAAAGCGGAGCAGAAGCCACTTGGTTGAAATACCTAATCTGCAACAAGCGAATAACATTGTGCTTTTGCAAGTTTACTTCATTCAGTGTCTATAGCCAGGCCACTTAAAGATGATATTGATACATCTATACTGATATTAATACAACGTTCACTATTCGCGAAAAATAATTCCCAAATCTGACGGGAAAAAAAATCCGTCCGAAGTGAATGTCCTGGATCCGCCTCGGATCAGCTTTTCGCCACGGTGGCAGTGCGGGCGCGTGCCTGTGGTGGAGTCTGGTGTCGTGGTGGATGTAATTGTAATGTGTGGTGTGTGTAATTGTGTAAGGTGCCGCCGCCGCCGCCGCTGACACCGCAGGCGCCACCACTGTGATGAGCTAATGCGTTGTGAAATCAGGCTGATTCGGATTAGGACGGTAATTTGGCCAATACGCATATGGGATTAACTGTATCTGCTGTCAGTGCTGGTTCCTTTGCGCACATGAAAGCGGACACTTGTATTGTATATAATGGTTGTATGATGGTTTTATGATGTGGTTTTAGTAGAGACATCATATCATCATCATACATCGCACTAAAAACATTTTAGACAAGCGTGCACTGGGAAAATTTAATGGTACCCTGATTTTACAAACAGACTATCTAGTAGCGCACCTTCTAATGTCCCATCGGCATTATGGTGCACCGAGTGTCGGCAGTGTTTTGTTGGGCGTCATTGAGCCGCGGCATAGCATAGCGTGTAACGATTTAACGTCGTCGATCTATATCCACCTGGCCACCGACCGTTGTTGGAATCGGTCGTCGATGGCAGCGGACATGGATTCCAGACTCGATTTAGTGCAGTTGTTGTCGACATGGATATCGCCGTGGTCCGGCGAACGCAGAGGTTCAGCGGATGCTAGTGAATCAGGAATGATTCATGTGAATGTCCGTGCAGGGAGAAGAATGCGGCAAATTTCGCTGGAGGCTGGTTGAAATTGCATCGCATTTGGCCTGCGGATTGTCCGGTAAATTGCATTCGTGCTGTTGGGCTGCTCGTTTCTTCGATTGTGAAGCTTAAGTGTGGCGAATCATCCCTCAGTACCTAGTATAAACATTTAGTGTTGAAAACTCCTGCTTTTGGTAGTGCGCATTTTTTATTCCATTTATTTTTGTCACTAACGTGTTTTATGTTGCGCATTTCTTAATTATAACATTTAATTACAACCATAGAGTCAAAGTTATGGACATTTTCGCAACTACACACCATTTACCAGGCTGAGAAAGGAAAAAAAATAAGATCATGCGAATAGTGACACTCTTCCTCCAACAAGCTAAATAACAAGTTAGTTTTGTTTTGTGCAGCCTCGGATGCATTTGCATCGAAACATTACGACTTCCAAGGCTATGGGTATGCATTAGTGTCTTTGGTTTTGTTAAAGGCAATAGGTCACCTTGAAAGTTGTGAAATTCGGTTATACGGGGTGTTTCGAGCTGAAAAACGAATATGACATTTGTTTGGACGATAGATGGATATCCGTCGAAAAATGGGCATGTTTCTCTTCTCTCCTTCATGGCCATACACAAAACTTCATGACAATTATGACGTCATGCATATGGTAGCTTGTATATGGAAACTATTGCACACAATAGCGGCCGCTCACTAGGCCATTCGGCGCGCGATATACTGCGACATTCCGCCTCGGAAAATCGCGTCGATACCGCTGAATATCGTCCTTGTTCCGGCGGATTCGGCGCTGTCTGCTCGCGAGATTCCGCCCCGCCGACCTACAGCATGTCGCAACCTGTGCCTACAGCCTGTCACAAGGTAAATTAATGATGGCCATTTTTCGACGAAGATGTAAGTTTAGAACCACGAAACTTTTCCATAATAAATTTCACAGCGGCAAGAGCATGCTGTGCAAAATGTGCACCTCTGTCTTGCATAGATTCGCCACTGTAGCTTGATCAATTTTGTTGTCCGCGGCTCCGCGGCGTTCAGTCGCCGAAAAAAGCTCGTTTGAATCAGCTTTTTTCCGCCGGTCCGCAGATGGCCGGCCGACGACATTCGTCCGCGATTTTTGACGTTTCGGCTGACGCGAAGGCGGAATGTCGCTAAAGATGCGCGGAAAGTCGTAGCGATATCGCGACCTCCGTGCGCCGAATGGCCTAGTGAGCGGCCGCCTTAACGACGGACTTTAGGCATATATACGCAGGCTGCTTGTAACGTAAACAACCGTTGTGAGGACCCGAAACAAGTTTCGGGGAAGCGAAACTTCTTCTTCTAAAAGAGGCCCACTAGTCCTGTGTCGAAATTACTTAGCGTAGCAAAGCAATTCTTTCACCACAACCCGTTGTTCGATCTGCTCTACACATCTGCTATCTCAGTTCAAACCCCCATGTTAAAGGTCAACTATTCCCGTTAAGGTCATGGCTGACACAATTCAATTAACTTCGCAGAGGAACATTTCCCTTTTCTCCCTATCATTACTTTTTTGTGGACGTGTGGCGGGATGGCCGGCCTCTCCTTGCAGTCATAGCTCGAACGGTCTGAAACGTTGTAACTTGTATCTAAAGAAATATCTTTGGCGGGAGTTGTATCCGGTGGTTCATGTTATCGCACCAATCCATGTATACACAATTTTGATCATTAACTGCTTTACTGTTACTCAATTCGCTTAAAAGTAGTCATTCAATGTTGTTTATGTGAAAGCAATGCAAGACACCGTTTTATTTTCATCTGTATTTCAAGGTTTAGAAGCAATAGTTGGAATATTTTGGCCGACAAAATACTCTCATCGAGCACAGATGAACCATTTAAAATCCAGCTCTAGGGTTCATCTGCACCTAGTAACGAGTCAGATATAATCTCATCCACCGGGTAAACGGAATATCGAAGTTAGACATTGGGCGTGGAGCGTCCGCCTGTTTGAAGTGTGTCAGCTTCCCTGAATAAACCATTAACAGGCTGATTAGATGGATCGAGCGACTCCCGGCAGGGTAGGTTGTCGAGCTTGTTGAGATTGATGACAAAACTTTTCCGCCCAAGCGCGGCCCACCTGCTTGGCATTGGGTGGCGTATAACGAGAATCTGCTGTTAGATGCGGGAAGAGGGAGTCGAAGTCGGCGTCGCGGTCGGAGTCGACTGTTTAAGCCCAGTGAGAGTCGAAGTATAATTTGACGAAAACGCTTCGAGTACGCGGCCTTGGCCAGATGCATCTAGGAGTTAGGACACACTTCAAGTTGAGCTGATGTGTTCGTCGATGAGATGTAAAAAATAGCGTATATCATAGCGGTAAAAATAGACGGGAATATGGATGCATGTCAGTTTTAGCTGTGTTGTTTGGCTTTCTGACGTTTGTGTGGCTGCCAAAACCCCAGTTTCTGACTTTTTGACATCACCTTTACCGTGTCAGTACCAGCTTGGTCTCAGCTTCAGCTCAACCAAACCTCAGCTTGGTCACGTTTGCCTCCGTTTCTGCTAGCAACAGTTCAGCTGTATGAGAACATGCCTGTCCGCGATTGTCCG
>JAXIVJ010015714.1:25000-30778 GCA_036785665.1 Chirona hameri
TTCGTCAAGACACGTTGAATGATATGCAGTATGAACTCTTTCTAACATTTGGTGACCTTCACCTAAGGTCAATGATATTGTTCAAGGTTAGGTTTCCAATTGTGGCCTATGTGGTGATATACGTATATCTTAAAGCTGGTCTTGTTGCGGGAAATTCGATTGTGCTTAAATAACGCCTGATCGTTAATGGCAACTTTTAAATTCATTTTAATTTGAATGTCGAATAGCAACTTCATAACTTCTTTCTCGGTGTAAAAAAAAGACCGAAAATGTCTCAGTTTGCTTTATAATCATCAACGATCGCGCAATTATTTTAATACCAATGAATTCCTATCTTCAAGACAAGTTTAAAGATAAATAACATCGCCGTGTAGGTCAAATTAGGAAAGATGGCCTTGCGCCGTGACCTTGACCTTAGGTCAAGGTCATAAAATGTCAGAAAGAGGTCATGCTGCACAGCATTGAACGCGTCTTGATGATAACAACAAAATGACGTTTACCGTGCCGGGTGCCCTTCTAGCTTTATTTAGTCAAAAGTTATTAGCGAATAACTTATTTTTATATAAAATAACATGTACAATGGAAACAATTGAGATATTTGGAGGCAAATATCCATTAATTTGATTTTTGCACTTAATTGACACGTCCTTACGCGTAAGAATAGCATAGTGGAAATTTATCAACACGTTTGATAGTACGATAGTACAAATAATCGGGCTTTGCTGCGTGATCGTATTCCGCATCACAAGGCGGGAAGGGTGCTGTAATGAGCGTTACTTAGCAGTTAACATGGCCAAGAGAAGTCACTTGTATTTATTTGTATTTGTATTTACTTGTGGCTATGATCGTTTATGATCTATGATTACTAGTGGCTATGATCGTTCAGCGTCAAAGGAACATACAAAGCATAGCGAAAGGTGAGGATCACACTATGGGATTACGCACACTTCCAAACAATAAGACGCAAGCACGATAACTAGACATTCTCGTGCATGGATGCTCAGGCATTCGCACGCAGTGGGCAGCAACACGCCAGTCTCAGTCACCAGAGTCGCTTTGAGTCACTTTGTATTCATACGATAGTACAAATAAATGTGCATTACTCTTTTTATTTGAAAAGGTCTATTGTGGTCTGTGGATTCTAATACCAAAACAATGTGATCAACCCTGAACCCCAGTCCGCAAAAGGGGGAAAAGGGGGTACCTTTTAGGTCATATGGAGGCCCCGGGGCTCAGGACCTGGAAGGACCCTGGTGAAATTAGACCCCCCCCATATTAGGAGGCCTGGATCCGCCAGTGCCGATTTTCTGCATATGATGTGCTTTTGTGACATTCATTCCGCAGCCATTCTAAACTGCATAAGCAGGGGAGAAATATACAGTTAGAGTTTGGGGCATAGCAGGAGACTGGCACTGGTGGCATAGTGGGTGATAAATATAATTCATGGTATATACTTGGAGGAGCGCTCTAAAATTAGATTAATGACTGTGGGTGTTTTGGCTCTTGGTGTGCCCAAGTTTGAAATTTGTGTGACCATGGCATGGCTGTGGGGGCCACGGCCAGTATCAGTTGGTAGCATAGCAGGAGACTCACCTTGGTGGGAGAAATATACATTTAGAGTTTGGGGGCATATCAGGAGACTGACCTTGGTGGGAGAAATATACATTTAGAGTTTGGGGGCATAGCAGGAGACTGACATTGGTGGGAGAAATATACATTTAGAGTTTGGGGGCATAGCAGGAGACTGACATTGGTGGGAGAAATATACATTTAGAGTTTGGGGGCATAGCAGGAGACTGACATTGGTGGCATAGTGGGGAGAAATATACATTTAGAGCACTAATAAATTGCTCTAAAATTAGATTCATAACCGTTAGGCCGGGTCATGAAAAACAGATTTAAGATTAATAGTGAAATTATCATGTGCTATGTCATTACAAGCTTACATTATTTTTTTCAATAAAAAAAATGGAGGTGCGAACCGGCCTCTTTTAAGGGACACTTTTGCCATTTTGTCGTCAACATGGTACATTTTGGCATGAATATTTTTTTCTCACGTTTTTTGAAAATATTATTTTCGAATTATCCGTATGCTGTTTGACAGCCGTAGTAATTTTCATAAAGTTATAATATACATTGAAGCTGTTTCTCCGCATTTCCCGTAAGGATTTTAAGGCTCCCACTCGCAGCGTCATCTATTGAGTCGAATTGCAGTCTAGACATGGACATACATAGACATGTATTTTGCCACCCTTCCACATCGAGCGTGGCTTTTCCGAGTCGCACGTCAATATGGTCACGTCAATATAGTCGCACGTTTCCGAGTCGCACGGCAAGCTTGGATAAAACATTAAAATGTAAATCACAGACCCACACACTCGCCATACACACCCGCCATACACACCCGCCATACACACCCGCCATACACACTCGCCATACACACTTATCAGCGCCTAGCCAGCATCGCGGAGCAGCCAGTCAATCACCCGAGTCTTAACCCGCGCCGTCCCGGTGCTCGGCGCCACCTTCGCCGTGCCGTGTGGGGGGGGGGGGGGGGTGTTTAGACCCTCCCTCTAAATCGAAAACTAAAAGTGCTAGAACGACGGCGAAACAGTGTTCAAAAGCTCTCGACAAGCACATTCCAAAGTACTTCAGATATGTTTTCCCTAACGCCAATATTGTGGTCACCTGAGGTTATCGAAGGTCAAATTTTCCAGTTTCAGGACTTCGCTCCAGAAACCCCCAGATATCACAGGAACTATGATAGTTAGGAACAAACGGACAAAATGGAAAGCTCTTGAAAAAATGCAACCCGAAAGGTGTCCTCAGATTTTAGCTCAGGTCAATAGTTTAGGCTCCAGAGCTCATCAAATGTCAAAAAGGGCATTTTTTACAAAACAGTTTTCACTAATAAGCTTTTTACCTAATAAAGACAAGACTGTAATGTTGATGCTATCGTACTTGTCTCATGACGGCGCTTCGACTCATTAGTGTTGACCAGGTTAGGTCAACTTACAAATTTGACCTCGGGTCAAGGTCACGTGGTGACCCAAGTAGGCCATGTTGCATATGGGAAGACGTGCCTCGACGAGACAAACACGTTGGTGTCGGTTTCACTGCTCTATCGCCATTATGTCGAGAGTTATTGACACACAACTGTTGGTGACCTCGAATGGCCTCGGCTGACCCTGTAGGGGTAACTGAACAAAAATGGCACCTAGGTCATCAAGAATGGTCTATAATAACATGATCCAGAAGGAATTAGATATATTAGAATAGGAAGCATTAGCATATTTCCCATTGACTTATAATGGGGAGGTCACGCAATTGACCCGACCTTAGGTCGCTGATATAAAAAAAAAATCGAAGACAAACGAATTGTAGATATATATGACCTTAGGAAATCCTGTAAGTGTAAAACCGATCATTCAAAAACTGTGACAGTGGTACGACCACAAGTTTTTTGGAGGTGGGGTCACGTGACCTGGTCTGGTGACCTGACCTCAGATGTCCCGAGGTATTTTTTTCTACATAATTTGCGCAATTGATGTCCAAACAGCTGTGCAAAAAAACGGCGGTGCTGCACGCCGCCGTTTTTCCGCTATCCTCGAAAAACCCTGAGGGGTGTCTAAGCACCACGGCGCGGGTTAAAACTATCGAGTCTTACTTCGCGGATGTCCTGCGGTAGTCTGTTGGGCATATCAGCACCGCTAAAACATAGTCTACGAACACCTGCGTTCGATTTAGCCCGGGTCGCTGTAGCTGACCGCGTGTTCTGGTGCTGTGTTGGTGGTCGCTGGTGACGAGGTGTTCGGCAATACCGACCGGGAGTCCAGTGGTACGTACTCTCTGAATGAGACACGCGATGGTACGTGGTTAGCTGCTCCGCGTTGAGCCACCCAAGCTGTTTGTAGTCGGCAGATATGTGGTCGCATTTATGTCTGCCACATACGACACGTGCGCAGAAGTTCAGCACCTTCTGTATCCTATGTCTCTGGGCCAGTCTGTAAGTACCGTAGATGGATATGCAATATCTGATATGTGACACGACTAGAGATGTGACCAGAGACGCGATGATGTCGGATGGCAGGCAATGTTTGGCATGAGATAAGGCTAAAAGCATCCCCGTGCACTTTCCCACCAGCTGATCAATGTGAGTATCAAAGGTCAAAAACCTGTCCATAACTAGTCCCAGATATTTCACAGTTCGGCTTTCGGAGACGAGCGATGCGTCAAATCTGATTCTAACTTCCGGAAAGCAACGCAGCATGGCTTTTGTACCGAAAACTATTAACTGCGTCTTGTCGGCATCCACTTTCATAGAATGCGATAAAAACCATTCCGAGAGAGTGGCTGGCCAGAGCCTGTTCCATCCTTGCAATGAGTGAGTGAATGTCATGTTTCCGACCCGAGACCAAAACCTGCGCATCGTCCGCGTATTGAAAGATGGAAGCGCCATGAGAATGCAGTGCTAGGTCATTTGAGAACACGGAGAACAACAGCGGGCCAAGTGAGGTTCCCTGATACGCAACCAGGGACGTAGCCAAAGGGGGGGGGCTACTGGGGTCATGCCCCCCCCCTCCCCCCTCTGAGCAAAATAAATTCACACCAGATAAAACGAGATTCTCTGACGACCCGAACCTACCCCCCCTCCCCCGGTCAACAACATACGGCTGAGAAGCGAAATTCGTTTTTACTACCGACGTCCCCCCACTGATAAAAATCCTGGCTACGTTCCTGATACACACCCATGTCATTGGGCAGAGTAGTCGAGAGTTTAACCTTTCCGGCACTGTCCCTAACCTTGACCTGTTGCGTGTGACTTCGCAGGTAGTTCTCAAACCATTTGGTATAAATGTTGTAAAGTCACAGCTTGTCCAAGAGTACACTATGATCAATGACGTCGAAACAGCGCGATAAATCAATCAGCACAAGGAGTGAAATCTCGCCCCGGTCCATGGCAGATAGAATTTTGTCACTAACTTCGATCAGAGCTGTCTCCGTAGAGTGATGCGCGCGAAAGCCATGCTGCGAGTGCGAGTAAAGCTCGTGACGGGTAAAGTAAGCGTTTAGTTGACTGTAGACGACCTGTTCAAGGATTTTAGAGATGGCGGGAACAACTGATACTGGACGAAATTTGGTAGGGTCGCTAAGATCGTTGGTCTTTGGCAGAGGTGTCACCATCACATGTTTCCATGACTCCGGAACCTGTCCGGTTGTTAGGCTGCTGTTGACCACGTCTAAGAGTACATGTCTGATAGATCTGAAACATCTCTGAATCAGCTTGACGCTAACGCTGTCCTCTCCGCATGAATTAGAGGCTTTCATTATGCACACGGTGCTCCACAGTTCCTCGAGTGTGACGGGCTCTAGGCTGAACGAGCACGTCATAACTCGCGGTAGTCTCACCAGCGTATCCTCCCTCACACCAGGCACGTAGCCAGGATTTCGTCCAGGGAGGGGCGGCTCCTCGAAAGGGCCCCTTCCCGAGCGTTGAAAGGGCCCCTTCCCAAGCGTTGAAAGCCCCCCCCCCCCCCCCCCCTCCAAAAAAAACGCATGAAAAGGCACGTTACAAGGCTGGAAATGCAGTATGGCAGGTATGACATGGGCCATACCAACGTTTAGGAGCTGGAGTTAGCAAACTGCCACATCAACTTTGGAACCAGCGACACGAATTTTGAATCAGCTATACTAACTTGGAATATTTTTGTTTAGCTGAAGACCTGGAAATTTTTAACAAATTGCTCCGCGGAGCGGCGCGAAAATTTTGAGTTTTAT
>JAXIVJ010015715.1:0-30778 GCA_036785665.1 Chirona hameri
AAAAAAACTGGAAAATTTGACATTTGATGACCTCTGGTGACCTCAATTTTGACCCTGAATTAAAAAAACACTGAAATACTTTCGATAGAACATGTATGAAGCTATCAAATGCCTTTTTTCCGCTTCTCGGTACGTTGCGTAGTTTTCGAGATCTCAGGGGGGGGCGGAAATCAACCCCCCCTCCTGCAGTTCGTGTTTGGCGCAAACCTGCAGTGCGCGGGTTAAGAGAGCATGTAAATTCTATATTTTGAGCAAAAATGCAATACAAAATGTCAGAAAAAATTATCAAATGGCAAGGACTACAAAATTGACTTTCGGATTTGTGAAACTTTGGTTTTTGACCCCGCCAAAAAATAATTTAAAAGAAATCAATAAAAAACATTTCTTCAGAAAAATCCCCTAAAAATAGGACATTGCAAATATATTAACAATTCACCGGATTTCGCATCTTTATACATAAAGAGGGGATTTAAAAACAAGCTTTTCTTAGTAAAAGCTCCATATACTCTCTTTTGAAATAGGAAACGTGTCAATTTGTTGCCCTTTTCAGGCGGTTTGGGAGGCTTGGCCGCCTTGCCCCCTGTTGGATCCGCCAGCGGCCAAAAACATTGGGGAGGCCGAGCGGGGTACCATTGGGGGAGGGGGCGAACTCAACATTAGGGGGGGGGGGGGCCGAGGGCCACCCAAAAGTATATAAATCTACACCTATGGAAGATATGGTATGTGTTATACATATAAATATCAAACATTGGTTTGATCCATGCCCATGGGCATGGATCAAACCAAGGCTGCAGCCTTAAAGAATATTGTCTGTACTAATATAAAACATGATGGCTGTGTTAGAGTCCTTCACAGTAGATGTATCAATGTTTTAAAATACAAAATTTGTTGTAACAATATAAATATTTAAGCCAAAATAATGCATGATGGTTATATAGTCTCTCCACAAGGCAGAAACTATATAACCTTCATCCCCTCCCTGGCTGTACACTTCAGTCAGGTTCAAACAGTGGACTTTCATGTTATCATAGTGTAGACAATATTGACACACTAAAACACTCCAAAGTATTGGCAGGAAAAGTAAGTATTTTAATGTGACCGAAGATTTGATTTTCACCATGCACAGTGTGAACAGTACAGTATTTTGACACAACCAAACAATGAAATCTTACCTTCAGATTTGGATGAAATGTAGGAATATGGGAAAAGTATGAGGTTAGGACCATAGACGTACACAAGGGGGGGGGGGGGGCAAACAGGGCAATTCCCCCTGACGGTCCAACTAGAGGCCATCTTTTCAAACTCCGCAAGTCCTCGGCGACCACAAGGGTCAGACAATTCGCCTTCGCCACACATATTGTGAATGATTGGAATGGCCTCCCATCCAAAGTGGTCTGCGCTCCTTCGCTGAATGCCTTCCAAGGCTAGATTGGACGCCCATTGGGTTCACGTCAGGTTCAGCATACCAGTGACACTGACTGAGACATGCCAGGAATCATGAACTCGATGAGAGCGGGTACTACAGGCCTTGAGGCCTACACATCCTGATTACTGTAAGGTAAAGTAAGGTAAGGTAAGGTAAGGTCTGTACTCTGTACGTGCCCCTTTGATCAATATATATTTTTTTTAATGGTGAAAATATGCCCTTTTTTAAAATATAGCTGGCCAAAACCTGAGTTTTTTGGTGAGGGTACTTTATGCCCCCCCCCCCCCCCCCTAAGCAAAAATTGTCCCTCGAGTGAATCCTGGGTACGCCACTGGTTATGACGAGCCCAGTTGAACAGCAGTTAACTTGCATTGTTGATGCATCTTGTCTTACAAGAAAATGATAATTTCCCCATTAGACAAACAACCCGGCAAAGCTGACATAGGGCCTGTTCCCGTGGTGCCTCTAACCTCCTCCAAGTTGCTCCAACTTGCAACTGTCTGTGCAATAGGATAGAACAGTTGCCAGTGGAGTACACAGGATTCACTCCATGAGGGGGTAATTTTTGCTTAGGGGGGCATAAAGTACCCCAACCCAAAAAACTCGCCATATTTGACCCAATATATTTTTTGAGGGGCATATTTTCAACAATTTTTGGTCGTATTCCGGTTTTACACACCTTTTTATAGGAAAACCAAATATTTTATACTCATTCTACACGTCTGATTTCATTAGAACTGCACTCAAAACAGAGACATTATCAGTACTTACCTAACAATAATATTTTGTATCACCCATCAATCCCCTCAACCAACCGCAATGACTCCGCCATTACAACTGAAATGTTAATTCAATTTACCTATATAAAGGTGTGCAAAAGCGGAATATCGCCCAACTTTTTCCTAAAAACCAAACACAAATTAATTAATTTTGTGTACCAAAGGGGCACATAGACCTTCGGGGGGGGGGGGCATTAGTCCATTTGCCCCCTCCCACCCTTGTGTACGCCTGGGACAGTTGAAAGCTGGAGCAACTTTGAGGAGGTTAGAGGCGCCACAGGAACAGACCCACAGTTGGACATGTTTCATCATAAGGCTTCATTAGGCAAGATGCAATTTTACACAATTAATCAAAAGGTGCTGATCAAGTATTTTATGACAAAACATGTCCACCTGTTAGCTTTCTGTGTCATATGCAATAATTGTCTGGATATTAATACAATTTCCCATTATATTTCAATTTAGATATATTATATCCATATTTCTATCATGGGCTGCAGTGAAATATTTACCATATTTTCATTATACTTCTGTAGAACCAATCAAGCAAGCATTTCCATGCAACAAACACATGAAATACCTGGTCTGTGTAAAAATCAGATTCATGATCAATGATGTATAAGTTCAACAAGAACAAGAACTTACCAGAAAATCGTCGCGTTCAACTCAGGGTCGCCCCGTTTCTATATTGGGATTTGCACCTTCTTACAATACAATTTCGCAAGCTCGGAATTCTGGCTTCTGATCCCGGCAATGCATCCAGTCACTGAACCAACTCGGTGGTAATAACAGACCTTGGTAATAACAACCTATATTACTTCTGTACTATTTCAAAGTTACTAAATGACCACGGCCAAAGTCTGTATAAATACCACGGCTAGTTTGCGGCAGAATCTGCGTATGACGCAATTCTGACGTCAGTGGGTATGACGTCATACCTCATGGCCCGTTCATTCCCGGATTGTGGCCCGGAAGAGCGGGAATGAAAACGGGCCCACTAGTCCGGTGTCGAAATTATTTAACGTAGAGAGGTAATTCTTTCACCACAAACCATTTTTAGATCTGCTCTACAAATCTGCTATCTCAGTCCAAAACCCCATGTTAAAGGTGAACTATTCCCTTTAAACGAGACCAGAGGGTGGGCGGTACAGGGTAATAGCACGTCACTGGCCTAGGGACGGCCAGCGGCGGCGCCCCTCTGGCCAGTGACGGTGCCTCTCTGGCCAGTGACGCGCCCCTCTGGGTAGTGACGGTGCCCCTCTGGGCAGTGACGGCGCCCTTCTGGCCAGTGACGGCGCCCCTCTGGCTAGTGTCGGCGCCCCTCCTGCTAATGACGGTGCCCCTCTGTCCAGTGACAGCGCCCCTTCGGCTAGTTACGGTGCCCATCTGACCAGTGATGGCACTCCTGCGGCCAGTGACGGCACTTTTGCGGCCAGTGTCGGCACCCCTACGGCCAGTGACGACGCCCCTTCGGCCAGTGACGGCGCCCCTCCGGGCCGTGACGGTGCCTCTCCGGCCAGTGATGACGCCCCTCCGACTATTGACGGCGCCTCACCGGCAAATAACGGCACCCCTCCGCCCAGTGACTGCGCCCCTCCAGCCAATGACGGCAACCTTCCGGCCAGTGAGTAGTGACGGCGGCTTGTCGTTTGGTGATTTTTGATTGTTTGGGCGTCGTCACTGGCCGGAAGGCGCCGTTACTGGCCGAATGGGCGTCGTCACTGGCCGTAAGAGTCCCGTCACTGGCCGGAGGAGTGCCATCACTGGCCATATGGGCGCCGTCACTAGCCAAAGGGGCGCTGTCACTGGCCAGAGGGTGCGTCATTAGCCGAAGGGGCCACTGCTGGCAATCCAGCAGTGGCGTCGCCACAAATTTGTGAGTGGGGGCAGCTAGCTAGGCTTGGTGGGCTAGCCCATAGGACTAATGTTAAAATCCTGCAAACTGGGGGAGAGGAGGGGGGTGGTGAACTCTGCCGGATCGATCCTGGCGGGGGCCGGCTCCCAGGCCCCCTGTTGCAACGCCCCAGGTTAAAAGTACTTGGCTATATAGGTCCGAACTATTAAAGTGGAGCTGCCTCGAAAGCCGGAAGAACGCCTTGCGACCATGGTGTTTTAAAACTGAGGAACCTCTGATTTCTGAGCCAAAAGAAGCCTCTCACGTCGATCGTGCTAATAAGGTGGAGAAACAGACCAAAGAGAGGACTCAATATATTTGTGTCGGCCAGAGACAACGTGCATTTCGGCAGACCGGGGAGAGGATTGGGTGGATTTCGGCAGGCCGAAAAATGGGCAGGCAGGGTGGATTTAGGTAAACTAAGCAGAGAGATGAGAGGATTTCGACTGGCCCGATAGCTAGAGGAGTATATATCGTGTATACGCTAGAGGAGAAAATAATCCGGACCTTAGTGTGTAGTGTGTACCATAGCAACTGCGGGGGGGGGGGCGTACCTCAGACGCAACTATCCGTATCCCGTTCGAAATATTTGCACCGCCCGACTCGGCTGTCGCCCGCGTGCGGCGACAGCCGAGTCGGACTAGAGAACCAGTGACGTCACGATAATGTTGAGCGATTAAGGCGCTAAAATCCCCGGATGACTACGCCTCTTGTACGGCCTTGTTGGCCTTGGCCACAGCCAAGGCCCAGGAAGGTAGAGTCATCCGGTGATTTGACCAAATCCGTCTCAGGGGTGGTGACGTCATCTGGACGTAGAATTCCTTGCCCCTATACAAATCAATGATAACTCGAAATTTGTGTAAGACTATATAGATAATTCCACCGAGCCAATTTACAGACAACATACCCTGAAAGAAAGACCGATTCAAGTTATCTAACTTATCTAAGTAGCATTTTGCTCCTAAGTCACTCCTATTTTGACAGCGAAGGGGGAAGGGGGATCTTACTCCTTCGGTAATGTTAAAAGGCCATATATAAGCCACGCCACAACTGTCGGAACGCTACAATTTTCCGAATGGATGACGTCACGTCTTAAGAAGAACCACGATGTATGTCACGGTTTTCGGGCAATTGACATACGCAGGGTAATAGAACAACGGGTAGAACAGTAAGGAATGTAACGTCCAAATGCATTCGACAAGTTATAATTTGTATCGTAATTGTTTGTCTATTTATAAATTAAAGGTATTGTTTGCTATCAATAACTTGTATTTCCATAGATTATATCTTTTTTTATTGAATTAATCTCCAGCGAAGTACGAAGGACTCTCCATACGAAGTACGAAGTAGTAGTCGAAGTAGTGTATATTTCAGTACATTTGGAAGCGGTCATATTAAATTCTACTACTAAGCAGCAGTCGAAGTAGTGTATATTAGGGTACCTGTAGTAGCATTTGGAAGCAGTCAGCGGTCGTTCCGACATTGTTTAACCCCCAAGCCCATTTAACCCTTTCACGCCCGGAATATCGAAAAATTGTAAATAGAAACGATGTATCTAAGGCTTGTAGCTATCTGTTTCAGAAGTCGGATTTAAAATATGTACCATAGGTTACGAGCCAGCTTCGTCTGGAAATCATCGATTTAAAATGGGAACCCTATGGTGTAGTAGGGTTTAAACGCCCAAACGCCCGAGTGCTGCCAACTATTGCTGGTGGGGGCTGGACATACGTGGTTCTATTTTTGCAGAGCAAAAAGCAAATTGAGTCAATGGGTCTCTTCCCGTGGCACCTCTAACCTCTTCCAAGTTGCTCCAACTTGCAACTGTCCTATACTAATGCACAGACAGTTGCAAGCGTCAGTTGCAGGGGGTGTCATCCCTGGATTCCCCATGTATCGGCTGCCGAGCGGCTCAGTATTAGCGATGACGTCACTGGTACTCTGGTCCAGTCGTGACCAGCCCCGTCGCCGCAGCTGCGTTTTCGAGCGTTTTGCGGTCTTTTGACGAATGTTGACGACCGGCAATTTGAAGTCGTCGCCGTTAGATAAGTAAGTAAGGTAGTTAGGTTGAAAGTAAATGTTTTTTTTAAAGCATATCTTGAATTAAGCCAAAACAATGCCATTTCTCGCCCCTCAGCCAGACCGGGGCAGCGTGTGGCTGTCTCACCCCTCAGTCAGACCTGCAGCGTATGCCGTCTCGCCCCTCACTGCAGCGTACGCCGTCTCGCTCATCAGCCAGACCGGGGCAGCGTATGGCCGTCTCCCCCCCCCCCCCTTCAACCGGACCGGGGCAGCGTTTAGCCGTCTCACCGCTCAGGAGCGTGTGGCCGTCTCGCCCTTCAGCCGGATCGGTGAAGCGTATGACCGTCTCCCCCTCAGCATGAATTAAAGGAGGGATAATTATCCGTGGTAAACGTAATCTTAAATAGGATCGTACCTTATAGGCTCAACTATCCGTATCCCGTTCGAAATATTCGCACCGCACCGAGCCGCGTGCGGCGACAGCCGAGTCGGACCAGAGCACCAGTGACGTCGTACTAATGTTATGCGATTCCCCTAGCCACCGCGTTTCAAGCATGGATATTCATTTTATATTATTAATGACAATTTCGCAACCTCTTTTAAACAGTCTCACAAACTTTTATCCAGGACATCATTGAAGGTGAGATTGATGGTCTCCAACTGATGTAATGATTTGATTACTGGTGAGAAGCGCTGTCAATGGGCATATCAATATGTTGTGTTCCAACCTTAAGATGCAAATAAATGGATAAATGAATGAGGAATTTAATATTGACCATGACACGGTGGCAATGAAGGGTACCAGTAGCGTTTCCTCAAGCATTTGTGTCTGATTGGCCTATATGATAATCATGCCAATATATTATAGCAATAGTTTGATATATAATAACATTGACATTATATTTGGTTGTTACGAGCAAAATGCTGGTGGCCATTGACCAATCTACAATATCTGTGTGAACTATTGACTATTGTCCCTTTATTGAATGGGAGCATCAATATCTACTTGATATCTGTTGGGAAATGACTTATTGGCAATGTTGGAATTCAAACTTAGCTTATATTCCTTTCCCTATGTATGACTTGGATGACATGAATCTAAATTCAGTCATGTTAGCAATTTCCTGACAAAAGTTGATTTTTAGCAGTAAATAATTCAAGAAGCACAGAATAATTGAGAACATAGGCATCAATTTTACAGATACCATACTCTGCAGTCTGCACTGCATAAGCCTCAGAATATGACAAAGGACAATTTAGTTTGTTTGTGTATTGGGGTGCCGACTACTCAGGTCAAATTCAGCCCTAACAATTTAGTTGAAAATAAATATTGGATCTGGAGAAATGATGCATGATAAATTGTGTTATGATTTGTGATCCTGGTGGATCTCTGGCAAACATTTGAATCTATCATCTCAGTGGTGGGTGCCATGTGACCTTCATTCAACCTTTGTTGTCGGAGCGCCTTGAACACCAATCATCATCATCATGATATCAGTGGATCTCTCACCAAAATTCCAGGGTGGATCTATGATCCCAGCACAACTCTCACAGTTGTTGCAGAAGTTGTTCTCACATCTCTTAAATCACGTGTTTTCATTAGAACCTTAGGATTCACCCGAGCCCCGGGGCTCACCGGTGACAGCACAGGTGTTCCCAACAATGATGACTTATTGCAATAGTCTATTAACATAATAATAAGCGTTAACCTAACTCTCATAATGGCAACAAAAATGATTTAGTAAAGAAAACAAGAAGCTTTCGGAAGGCGCAAGCAAGCTAATCGTGTGTCATGACTGATTAAAGTGCAAGACGAAAGCTTCTTATCTTGTGTTTTCTTTACTATAGATCATCTTTTTTACCATAATGAGAGTTAGGTTAACACTTATTGTTATTGTCTCCAAAAACAGTGTTAAAAACAATTCAAGATACGTCTATTGACACCATATTCAAATTTGACAGCGGAGTAAGGCTCCAAGCTCTGGTCATGGCTCAATGCCAGACTTCATGCTATTAATGTTGTATTAATACCCCTGCTCAAGTGCATTGTTATTATCAGATAATAACAACAAATATATGGCACTAATAGCATTATAAGTCTGGTATTGACTATTTTGCGGTGACCAGGGGTTGGACCTTAACTCTACCTACTCAATGACGTTGGCAGTTGGCGCTCAACATTCTTCTCTATGCACAGGGCAAGTTTGTAAACGGGGAATATAATAAAGGAAAAAATCAGCCAGCAAAGAGAGCTTTAGCACCCAGTTCAATGATATTTCAGGTAGAGTTAACTGTAACACTGGACATTTCAAAACATCAGTTTTCATACTGTCAAGGTGTAGACGATGCCAACGGACTAAAGCACTCATAGTTAAGTACAATCATTACACTGGACATGTCCTTACGCCAGACTTTCCATGCAATTGGCGATGTAGATTGAGATGATACTGACACCATATTGGCCATTTATTATCTTATTCATTATCATGAAGTCTGGCATTAAGATGTGTCCAGCATTGCAGTCAGTCTTGGAATTTGGGCCATTTTCTGGACATTTTGGGTCCAAAGAATTTTGCTCTCTTCATATTTGTTCAGGAAATTTGCTCTCTTTTTGCCTGATCTTACTGACATTGTAGTTCAAATATATTCAATTTTCCTCAAGGATTTAATCTCTATTACAAATCAGGATTTTTTACTTTCTAAGTAAAATAATTAGAACAAAAATGAAAATCGTAACTTGCCTGACAATACAATTTTACTCTCCACCCAAGGATTTTTACGCTCTGGGACCAAGTCATGAAATGAAAAATCCAACACTGATTGCAGTTGTTTACCCTACATATTTTAGTTTTGACTACCACCTCCACTTGCCAAATAATCCCTCTCAATTGCACTTTGTATTGCTGGCACACTATAATACACTGACACACACACTATAATCATCTAGCCCCTTTTCCTTGCTGATCTCAAATGTCCTCGCCATTAGAACACAGATAGTCTATATCGATGTTTCAATTTCCATCAAAGCTACACCATCAGGATGCAACAAAAACCCACCTTGTATAGTCGTTTCCGCTACCTTTTCTTGCATGAGCTGCAATTCCACTGCATCCCCACTCCCCAGCACTTCACGAAAGATGCTGCCGGCCTACTTATGATAACGTGCAAGATTCTGCCCACGTGTGTGCACTGTGCAACCCCATCAGCACAGAAGCTTAGCGTCAGAAATGACGCACTTGCCTCAGCACGCTTCCCCACTGTGGTAAGCACCGCATATATGCGCCGGAATTGAAACACCACTATGTTTTTGTAAGATGCAACCATATGAAGCTAAAATACTTTCATATCTTTTAACATCAGGCGAGATCAGATAAAACTGTTCATTCCCCTGGTGGCGAGGGAGGGAACTACCCAAATCGTTTAATTCGCTGTTAGGCTAGGCCGGGCTTAGGCTGACATGCTCCAAAGTCAGAATAAACCCGGATCTGGACCTTTCCTATCAAAATACACTAGTTTTGATTTAGGGTGACGAAATGGTTACGCTAAATTAAATATTTTTGGCAAAAGGGTTTAGGCTGACAAAATGTTAGCTTAAACCCGGTTGCCGATTACACCAAATTTTAAACACAATCGGCTCCGGCGTTCCTGAGATATATAATAGGGGTGTGGAGTGTGCACGTGCAGAGGCACCCCACCCCTGACTTGAGGGAAGGCGGCGGCTGAGAGGTCCCTAACAACACACTAATGTCGAACACAAACAAGGCTCAGCCGTCCCTGAGATATATAATAGGGTTGTGCACGTGCGCACGTGCAGAGGCACCCCACCCCTGACTTGTGGGAAAGTGGCGGCTGAGAGGCCCCCAACCACACACTAAATTTGAACACAATCGGCTCAGCCGTTCCTGAGATATAGAATAGGGGTGTACACGTGCGCACGTGCAGATGTACCTCACCCCTGACTTGTGGGAAAGTGGTGGCTGAGGGGTCTCTAACCACAAACCAAATTTGCATAAATTCTGCCCAGCCGTTGCGGAGTTTTTGCGAGAAAACAATTTGCAACACCCCTCACGCGGCACGCGCCACCCGCAGTGGTAGTCAGTGGTCACCCAAGTGAGTCGGCACTGGTCTCAAACATGGTAAGTTGAATGGGGCTGCTCAGCAAAAAAGACCGCTTGTCAATTGGATGTGCGGTTGCAGAGATATGAGCTTCTCAAAAGCGTCGCCAGGGGCGAGGTCGCGTCGGGCTGGATCGGGCCGGGCCGCTCATATTAAGATTTTTCCCTTACACCACGGAAGGACGAGCGAGCGCCTCGCGCTCGCTCGTAACACAACACATAATAAATATGAGCACAGAAAAGGACAAACTTTAAAATGTTGGTCACGTTTGCCATAAAATAGCATTTAAAATTCAACAATACAACATATTATCCCAAAATTACTTAGAAACACTATTTAGGTACTTGCATGTAGCCATGTATATTTTGTATGATTGTTGATTTACTCTCCATGTGAAACTGGCGCTGATGCTTCGATGATAAGTGAGCTGCAGATTGTCGTGCGCGCGATTCTTTCTCTTATTTCGTTGCTGTTGATCCGGGCATCCAGTTACTGTATGATGTGTACGTGCAGAATGCACAGCGGTCTTTCCGTATAGCCAATCAGTAACGGATTGATAATTGGATGTTGGATAGTTGGGACATCTGGAAACTATTTGTTAAAATCAAACAGATAATAAAACCTATGTTAATTCTATGACGTTTAACTATTTACAGTTTTGCACATTTTTCGTTTTGGTTTCTTGAGTCGCTTTTACTCCACCCCCCCCCCCCCCCCCCCCCTCCCCTCCCCCCGGTCGCCGACTCTATTACAACCCCAACGAAAAACAAAAAGTTCCGCCTCTGAGTATAGGAACATTAACTGCTGCACTGCCTAAACAAATCTCTTAATTGTCCCCACGGCCGCTTTCCACGTGCCCCGAGTCAGGTCTGTCACGTCACTAATGAAGAAAGCAGCGTGGGAGCGCAGTAGAGGGGGAAGAACAGGGGTCAGGTTACCGGGCACACGGCAATAGGCGCGCACGCGGGGAACGGCTGGCGGAGCGGCGCCTGGCCACTACTATTACTCTCTGACCACCTGGTCAAAACGGGACCGTCCCGTTTAGAGGTGGTGCCTCTATATTTCGAAAACGGCTGAAGTTAGGGGGCGGAAGTTTTCGAAGCTGTGTTAGGGCGTGGCTCTCCTTATGTGACCAGAAAACTGTTGATCCAGACCATCTAGAACACAACTTGGTAGCTGCTTAATTGGTTCAATATTATATTTATATATTACTATTAAATTAAAAATGTGTGAAATTTCAATAATAAATCATCACAATTAATAATTAATAATTGAAAAAGAAATTCGTTAATTAAATCCGTTGCAAACTATAGTCACCAGCGGATCCGGGGGGGGGGGCAATGCGGCCATGGCTCCCCTCCAAACCGCCAAACCGAAATCGGCACAAAATGTACACATTCCCTGATATACAAGACAATCTAAGCAACTTTTACAAAGGAAAGTTTGTTTAAAATCAGCTATCAATGCATAAGCAAGCGAAGTTTGATGAGATTTCAGAATTGTGTGATATTTTTTTTTGGAATTTGCCCCCTCCGCCTCAAACCACCGTTCTGGATCCGCCAATGACCATGGTAGTAGTAGTACCATAAGCTAGTACCATGCGGTTCACTGGCGGATCCAGGGGGAGGTATCAGGGGCAAATGCCCCCCCACAGGAATCTGGGGGGGGGGGGGGGGAATTCAATACAAGTATGCCCCCCCCCCCCGCGCGCGTTCCCGATTTATCGTAAAATCGTAAAAATTGCCTTTGCAGCAGTCAAAATTCAGCTATCCACAGTACAAACACGGAAAATGTCGCGCCACTTCGCGGCATGACACAACTTTCGCAATTGCTTATACAAATTTGGAAAATTGGAAAATGAATTCCATTAAGTGTCTAGCAGAGACACTTAATGGAATTCATTTTCGAAATCATTGGCAGTAATTGCTGGCACTGGCGGATCCAGGGGGCATCAGGGGCAAATCCTCCCCCCTATACGCAGGAATCTGGAAGGGGCATTCAATACAAGTATGCCCCCCCCCCCCCACACGCGCGTTCCCTGCACTGAACGTGACAAAACAATGATCTTGGGAGAAAACTTCATGAAAACATGTTTCATGTTTTTCTTGTTTTTCTTCATGTTGTTTTCCTTGAGTGATTGAATTTGAAGTTTGTATGTATCCCTTTCTTTCAATGATAGACAAAACAGCGCACCTGATGCAATTCAAGCAGCCCTGTTGACGCTTAACCCGCACCCTGCTGGGGGGGAGGGGGGGGGGGGGGGGCAGAATCTGAACCCCTCCCGGATTTTCTCAATAACTTGAAAACTATATGATAGATATCAACGTCAAAATTTCAGTACATTAACCTTATGCTGCATCAATTCTACGTCTTCTCACCAAGTTCCAATACAATTGATGGAGTATTTTGGTAGATAATGACATTTTAATGACGTCATGTCATGCCATTTTTGGTGGAAAAACGATAAATGTTTGACTAATCGTAGAAAATAGTTTTGAATCAAATTGCCAAAATAAAAACGTAAAAAGCAAGTAAATGTCATTCTCTTCAACATAGCGATCTCGGAGTTTCAAAATGATGTGTTTTTGACTCCAAAAAATGAAAAATAATTCGAAAACATATCCACAAAATAAATTTTTGTGACTTTGAAAAGTTAATTCCTTAACTCGAATAACAAAATAAGGTGTCTGGCCCAAATCCGCGGAAAAAACATTGGGGTACCATTTTGCTACAAAAAGATCCCCCCTCCACACGGAGAGAAGCTGGATCCGCCAGAGATGAGGTTTACCGGAATGGGCCGGTTATCGCATATCCAAGCGTGCCAGCTAACGCCCTTCCTCGTCGTAAGTGACCTTATTGGCCTTAGCAACAAGTGGCGTAGTGGTCAACGAAGCATCCAACTTAGTTTTTAGATTTAGCATTATCTTTCCCATGGACTCGATGTGACGCTCCCCACTCCGTCGATCTGCACCGCTCACCCTCCTCCCCGCCCGACAGCTGCCGGCCGATGCGAGGGGACGCCGGGTCCAGCGTGGTGTCAGATGTCTTCGCATAATCATATTCCACTGTAGCCGACTTGCGTGTCAGAGTGACTACGTTATCACCACGCTACTTCTTCCTTCTATCGGGTTTCACTGCAACTAATAGTTTCAAAATATATGACCGCGCCAGACAGTTTTGGATGTCGCAAGCTTGACTGCCACGGCTTTGGATGTGGCTGTATGTCACGGTTTTGGATGCGGCAAGTATTATTTTGGATGCGGCGAGTTTGGTTGGTCAAGATGTCTCCTACCCGGGCGAATTTTGGATGTCGCAAGCGTTGTTGGCTGCGGTTTTGGATGGTACAAGCATTGAATGCTACAACTTTGAACGCTCTGATAGTTCCCCGGCGAATACGCATTTTGGTGTTGACAAAGTATAATGAATAGGTATTGTCATCGCAAGTTCGAGCATTTTTGTGTAGTTGCAAATGTAATAAGTATGACGGAAAAGCAAATACCATCACAGTTTTCATTATTTTACTCAGCGTTGGATCCAGCAAAACATAATAAATTGCACATTTGCGAAGCTGATGGGTGTGTTTTTTCTTCACTACCATTTGGAATTAGGTCAAAATACTTTCACATCTCTCGCATGCGTTACATTGCAACTCTTAACTGCAGCTGCATAACCAGGTCAAGGCTTAGCAATTATTAGCCTGGATCGTAGATAACAATGTTGTCATTCAGTAAAACCAATGAAGAACTGGCAAAATTAAGTAACTAAAACCAATCCTTCACAACCTACATTATAATGATTTGCGATATCAGTAATAGCACTTTATCCTAAATGAAAACGCTGCACTCATTCAGCGCTGCCCCAGGGCCACCAAACGCTGGCTCTCGTTTGAAAAAACTTGAAATATGATCAGCATCCACGGAAAGACATAATGTGGAGTTATAGTTTTAATTACGTTATTAATCTGGACTTTTTCCACAAGAGTATTGACGTTCGGACTCGGAGCTTTCGAAATGTGTTTTGCATATCTTCATCAGCGATCGTTCGTAAGAATTACGTAAAAAATGGGAATTTGTCAAATTGTATTTGTGGGAAATGTCAAAATTTTAGTTTCTTAACTAAATTCTTATGAACGATCGCTGACGAAGATATGTAAAATAGATTGCTGCTTGTGGGTGTTGAGGTTCAAAAGTCATAAGCGTCAATCGTCATCATAATTATAACTAAGCTATGCATAACCCGCGACTTACTGGGGGGGCTATGTTTTGCCCCCTCCCGTTATTTTCAAATAACTTCTAAATTAAGACCAGTATTGTCATCAATCTTACAGTACCTTCTCGCCCATGAATTCTGCACAGGTTGGCTAAAGGAAAAAGATGAGGTTATAATAGGTCAACCGGGAATGACGTCAGAGTGACGTCATGTAATTCGTTTTTTGTTGAAAAATAATGGTTTGCAGAAAACGTTGTCAAAAGTACAATGTTTGAGATAAATTATATTGTCTTAAATATAATTTCTGAAAATAGACTTGGCTATCAAACTGCTGTCTCGGATTTTTGAGTTTTTTAATTCAAAGTTTTGAGAAATCCAAATACATTTATTTTTTACAAAATTTTCCAAAAAAAATCAGAATTATCCAAAAACCGGAATATATGTTATTGTGACGTGTTCGGTGAATATGTGTACTAAATTTGAAGTCGACATCTTCAAAAATGACTGACTTATGATCTTTAACCCTCGCCCTATGGGGGGTGAGCCTGACAGGCCCCCTGAGGTTTTTCTTAAATAACTTTTTACACATGCAGTGCATGTTGCTGAAATTTTCGGTAGCTGAGTTTACAACAATTATACGTTTGTTGTAAAAATATTATTGAAATGAGTAAAGTATCTTGGGAGATAATCATGTTTTGATGACGTCATGTTGGTAAAAAAACTATAAATATTTAAAAAATGACAGAAAAAAGAGTTATAAAGGAAATTGCAAACGCAACTCACCAAAGATAGAAAGTGGCATTCTCTTTAAAATGGCAGTCTCGGATTTGCAACATTTTGGGTTTTTGACCCATAAAATTAAAAAAAAAACTATTTGTTTTGGAAAAATCCCCACAAAATCAAAATTTTCAAAGATGTTAAAAAACGGAATATATGTGAGAGAACTGAGTACGGAAAATACCCATACCAAATTTCAAAGCAATATCTTCATTTGTGACTGAGCGATGGCTCCCTAAGTGTAAGAAACTCATGACATAATTTTTTTTTACTTTTTTACTTTTTTGACAAGATACGAACTAATAATTACCTTTTTCTGTATTTTTTTTAGCCAAAACTGGTCTAGGAACATGCCTTTTTATTTACATTTCTCAATTTCTAATTTTGAGGTTTTCTGAAGAGCAAAATTGCTGTTCTGGACGCGGTAAATCCGAGATCATTCACTTGACCTGGAAGGTCACCCGTTGATCTGAAACTTCAAAATCTTATACTGTTAGATTCCTCTCATGACAGGCAATATGCTGGTTCTTACCGCATTGCTCTAAGTTGCTTGGTTTGGAAGTTAACGGGGGGGTCTGTCAGCCCCCCCCCCGTAGGGCGAAGGTGAAAAAGTTCCCGTAGGGCGAGGGTTAAATGACAAAAATCGACCACCTCTCACAGCATTACTATTCATAAAAAATGCATTTCGGTTTTTGCTTTTCACTTCTATTTATATGGAACTAACAATGTTCTACGGTCATTTTTCGCGTTCTAGACGAAAAACAAACCCATACACATGTGTTACAACGCCTAATGACCGTAATCTGTAGTTTGACCTCGTGACATCGGATGACCTTGACCTGACCCAAGGTTATAAACGGCTTAGAATGGTACTTAGAAGTGTCAGACACACGAATCATACCGATTTATCGACTGCTTATGCGTTTAATATCGCAATTTTGCGCGACAATTCCATCCATCGAGACCTTTTGACACGGTCAAACATTTTGTACTTGACCTGACCTGTGACGTCATCGGTGACCCTGAGGTCAACAATATTATGTTTCCCTGGATAAATTTCACAGGTTTATCAAATTCCGTTTGAATTTTTACAATCTGTCCAGTGGTTCCGGAGATTGGAGGGGTGGGGGGGGGGGGGGGCAAAAAATAGCCCCCCCCCAGTAAGTCGCGTTATGGAATATACCCCAGTAACTCGGAGTTAAGAAGCCCGGCACTGTTCTGCTGTTAAAAGATATATCTTAGTATCTCACCTTGTTACAATTTACAATCAAACCTGCATTTGGCCATGTTGAAGCTGCAAAGTGTTCTTGATCATGTTTGATGGTGGAACTTCTGATAGTACCTACCATCATTTTTCCTCACCTTTATTCAAAGATTGTACCCTATTAATTACTGTCAAAGGGTATCACACAGTAAAATGTAGGTATTAATTCAGCTTTTGTCTTTTCTTTGATATTTATTTGAATGTTTTGTTTGTACCAGTGTTCGTCACGGGCCCACCTAACCCAAAAAACAAACCAATGTGAAACAATTAACCAAATATGCTAACCCAAAAAACAAAAAGCTACAGCCACAGCAACAATGTGTTGCTGTGGAAGTGAACTGCTGGTTAGAATACTGTTAAGCTCTGACCTGAACTTGCGCGCATTACTTCAACATTCTCAGCCCAGGCCCGTCCAGAGCCCGGTGATTTCCTTATTAATCCTCGCCAGTGCAGGGGGGTTGGATGCCACCCCCTCGGTTTTTCGGAAATAACTCGCGTAAATATCAACCGATTGCAATGAAACTTTCAGTACCCTACTTGTGAACAATTTGACACATATTTGATTTATTTTTAGGTTGTAGATCACATGACCCGTGACCTTTGACCTGTTTTTCAAGGTCATGTCAGGCGCTAATGGCCCGTAGTATTGATCCTTGTATCTTGTGCAGTTGCATGGTGTTTGTTGTTCAGGAGCATATGCACAGATGTTTCCTGGTGACAGTTGTGGTTTCCACTGATATTGTGACCTCCATTGACCTTTTCAGAGGTCAACCGAGGTCACTGACCTCCGATGACCTCATATTACTTTTTTGGCTTCTGGCAGTTTCTAGGGCATTTTGTGATGCTGATTTAAAATATGGGATCCATTTTACATAATGATATGTTCCACTGGGGTCATGCACCCCCACGTTGGGGCAGTTTACCGTACATGGCACTGTGGTGCACCATCGACCATACTCAATGCCACCCATAGAGAGGCATCTAGTCGCTTGTTGAGTACCAGAGCAAAACTTGTTATAGATAGATAGATCTCAGCATGCCTGCCAAAATAATGAAATCATAAATTTGAAATAGAATAACCAGCGCACTTCAAGTTAGTCGTTTTCCTAATCTTTGTGAGGTCTATCTGTATACCAACAAAGTATTTTTGTTTTCTATTTTGGGCCCCAAGATAGTGAAATTGTATATTGGTAGCATAGATGACCTAAAATGCCCTAGGATGTCCTAAATGAGTTATGTCTTAAACAATAATTATTTGAAAAGTGTAGTTTTGCTATGTATTTTAAAGACATTGCAGTTACCTTCACAACGACTTTTTTGCTATAGTTCTAATATAATAAGTTTAGTAGATTTAAGCTCATGTATAACGGATGCAAATTTCCTTAGATTCTGCATACTATGCTTCTTACAGATGCTGTTTTCACATTTTCAGATCAGGCAGCTTTCGTTTGTCTTCCAAGATGGTTTCTGATGCCCAAAAAACATGCCCAGAATGGTTTGCCTTTCCACAGACGACCCTTGTGGTCACGTGACCTGACGTAGGCAGAATACTGGGCAGTGATTGGTGCGGGACAAACAGCACGACGGCGCGTGCTGACGCACATCGATCAGGGCCGGGATTAAATATGAAAATTAAGTTTTCCAAAACGCATATTATATAACGATGTATCCATGCGATGGAATTTCAAAGCTAAATTTAGCTGAAAATAAAAAAGCTTAATACAATACTCCATCCGTCAAGGTGTAAACGTATAACACAATAACTAATCTGACTAATAACGATTAAGGCGAGACATATACACATTTCAAGCGTTCACTGTTCCGCCTACGTTGGATTATCGGCGTTACCCGTCGGTTGGGGCTGTCCCGAAACAAAATGAAAGGTCTTGCGGAACCGCCAAAGATATATTATTTACGTTGATTATAATGATCTTAGATTGACTGGATATTTAATAGAAAATACATTGGCCCAGTGCGACTATGCTCAAAATCGTCATAACATCCACATTTTCTTTGCCCACCAGACATAACGCGGCCTGTGCTATGGCTAGTGACACCAGGTATGTGCCCTTCCCAGGTAGAGTGCCCTTCCCAGTCATAGGGGGGACCTCGGCCTCTCATAGAGGGACCTCGCCTGGTGTAAGAGGATTCTTCGTTGGTCTGAGAGGGGCCTTAGGCCCATGCCAGGTCTTAGAGGACCCTACACCGGTCTGACAATATCCTCAGTTAGTCTGAGAGGGCCTTGGGCAAGCCTGACGAACCCATGACAAAACGTAAATGGTTCTTATCTGGCGTAAAAGAGACCTTTGTCGGTCTGAGGGGGCCCACCAGGCCTATAACAGTTTATATGCTGGCTTTGGAGGGCCTAGCAGGGGCCCCTCAGACCAGTCTCGGGCCCTCTCAGGTGGACCGATGGTTCTCTCAATGACGCTGAGGGTCCTCTCTCACCGAATTAAGGCCCTTATAAAGTCTCAGGCCGACACAGGAGCCACCTCTCAAGGCTTGCAAATACCTTCTTATTAGAGTAACTGAGGGCCCTCTCAAACCAGCCCTTGGCCCTTCCACACAGACCGAGGGCCCTCTCAAGGCTGGAAAATACCTTCTTATTAGAGTAACTGAGGGCCTCTCAGACCAATCTCAGGCACCTCAGACCAACAGAGAGCCCATCAAGCCTACTGGGAGCACTTCAGGCCGAACGAAAGCCCCTTCAGGTCAACCAAGGGTCATCTCAGACAGACCGAGGGCCCCTCGGCCCTCATGCCGACTGAGGTCTCCTTCAGACCGACTGAGGTCCCCCTAAAGCCGACCGAGGGCCATGTCAAGACGACCGAGGACTCCCTCAGGACGACTAAGTACCGGCCGCGGCCCCATCAGGCCGACAATCCAAATCCATAAAGTTTCTACGAGGATGGTCTGATTCAGTCCAGTCCCCTCTGAGTCCCTGCAATTCGTTAAAAGCTTATCTAAATACAAGTTGTTTCAAAAACATATATTACTTTAGAAATGATACTCTTCCCAGGATAGGCATCTATCATGAAGCCAGACCACTATCATGAACCATTTTAGTCGATTGGTCGCTGCAAATTCAACATTAAAAGCAAATCCAGTTCGATCCGAATCCATTCGGTGTTAAACTTTCTGATGTAATCCAATCATATTCTAATGGATTGGACTTGACAATTAATCCGTTGTTTTTAGCTCACTCAGTTTCATACTCTGATCGCCAGCTCTTGTTTTGACGCACCATGCTCTCTCCCCACAGCGGCCACACCGGCCAGCGGTTGGAAATCTGTGCAGCGCAGTATAGCTGGATCTGTGTATGAACTCTCTAGAAGACCGTGACCGGTTACATGACTGTTGGCATCAGCAATGTCAGGGGTCACCCTGGGACACCCATCACTGCGCAAACCGCCGACTGTTCGGGCCGCTGTCCGTGAGAGACAATGCCCATGTGTTTGGCACCGGATGCCCATTGCCTGCCAGACACAATGAGACCTGTGCTATGGCTGGTGACATCAGCTATGTCATAGGTCACCCTCACTGGTACCCATCACTGCACACAACTGCCGAACGCTCGGACCGCTGGCCGGTCACGTGACTTCCGCCTAGGCGAGGCGGGGCTGCGCCGCCCTGGCTGTGACGCCCTCGCCAGACCGGGACGGTGCGCGAGGCTGGGCGGACGTGCGCTTGGTATTCTGTTCCTCCCTCTGCTGGTTTGTCTCTGCCATTGCTCGTTTCCATTGGTTGTCTGATCGGCATTGCTTTCTTTTGCCAGTTTGTTGCTCATCTAATATAAATCCGTGTTCAGTTATTTATTTAGTGTCGGTCTCGGAGTTGGAATGGGGAACAGACTACATTTGATGACCGTATTTGGTAAGCTAAGCATGGCTACATTTGTTGACAGCATTTGGTAAGCAGGGCTACATTTTTGGACAGAATTTGGTAAGCCAGGCTACATTTGGTGAGAGCATTTGGTAAGAAGGGATAAACTTGGTGACAGCATGTGGTAAGCAGGGATACATTTGGTGAAATCATTTGGTAAGCAGGGCTGCATTTGGTGACAGCATTTGGTAAGCAGGAGTACATTTGGTGACAGCGGTGGGATTCGTTGGCCTTTCCGGACTGGTGTCTGGTTCCATTCCACTATCGGGACTTTTTAAGTTTATTTCATTCCAAGCATGGCTAAATTGCATTGATTTTCGTCTGGTCCGTTTCGCGCATGTTTTTCGTGCTCTTCCATTTCCATTTCCATTGCTCCATTGTTACTGTGGGGGATTTTTCCGTAATATTATGATGGTTGGCATATATTTTTTATTTTGCTCGTGCTGATGGCACGTCGGCATACTTGGTGGCTTTACTGGTTTGCGGTTTTGTTTTTCTGATTTTTTCTCGTACTGATCACACTCGATCTCGTCTGATGATGATCGTTGCCACTGATTATTTCTTACAGCCATCCCCGTGTTTTCCATTTCTTCTGACGCTGAATGTTTTCTTGATTTTATCGCTGGTACACTCCGTGCATTTTTCCTTGTCATAGCAGTGACCATTTTGTCTGCAAATGAATTGTTTGTTATGTGATGAATGAGTACACCGTAGGAAATTGTAGTGAAGATCGAGAGGGATCGATTGGGATTTTTGGATCGAAGCATGGCGTTTCAACCAAATGTTAATTTTGCCATTGGTCTTCCGAGGCTTAGTGGTGATTTTGGTTCTTTCGAGAGGTTTTTAGAAGAATTTAACATTTTTGCTCGACTTCAGCGATGGGGTGATGACAGGAAATGCGATATGTTCCAACTGTGTCTGTTGTACATTGCGCGGGATGCTTATGATGACATTTCCGCTTTCGAATGACCAGAGGGCATCATTTGACCTAGCTGTCGCCGGCATCAGGCCGTCATTTGCAAGACGTACTCCGATTGACTGCCACATGTCGCTCACCTCCCTGAAGTACGACCCTAGTGAGCCGCTCGACGCGTTTGTCATTCAGCTACGTAAGCTGGTTTCTCGTGCTTTTCCGGGTCAAATGCATGAAGGTCTGCCTTCCAGACAAGCAGACAAGAAGTCAACATAATTAATACGTTGGATCCGTTGGGCCAGCGGCACCGGTCACCCCGGCTGAGCAGATATCGGGTGGTGGGTCCAGTCTCGCGCAGCAAGCCCTGGCGTTCGTGGCTGGTTACGTGACTGCCAAATGTCGAGATCTGGACCCGATACTCGGGAGGCCAATGAGCGAGGATCCATTCAGCCGTCTTCCTGTATCCGGGCCGTCAGCCTGGGCAGCCTGTTGGTGCCGTCGCCAGCGTGGATGAGAGTGGTGGAGGAATTCGAGCTGCTGTTCCACCTGGCGATGGGTCGCAACACAGATCAGCAGCTGGGCATAGTTGGCCGTCTACTGGCCGAACTGCTGATGAAGCGATCAAACCTGGATCGCCGGATCGCCCGCAAGTGGGTGACCATGCATTCGCAGCCATCTGCGAATCAGATGGCTGAACCAGGCCAAGACGGCGACAGCAGCGACACGGCGCGCCGTCAAGCGGATTTTTGTGCGTAGTGGTGAGCGGACTCGTCAAGGTTATTGGCTGGAAGAAAACGGAACTGTGTACGATGATATTAGGCGATTGGGCACGCATTTCGAAAAACGGACTTCATAGTGTTAACCCTCACCAGTGCAGGGGGGCGTAGATGCCACCCCTCGTTTCTTTCGGGAATAACTCGCGTAAATATCAACCGATTGCGATGAAACTTTCAGCACCGTACTTTTGAACAATTTTATACATATTTTGACAATTTTGAACTTGTAGGTTACATGACACGTGATCCATGATCTGCTTTTCAAGGTCATGTGAGGCGCAACTGGCGTCCCGTAGTATTGATCCTTGCAACTTCTGCAGTTTCCGAGTGTTTGTTGTTCAGGAGCTCAGGAGACAGGCACAAGTGTTTCCAGGTGACAGTTATGGTTTCCATTGAGATTGTGACCTCGATTGACCTTTTCAGAGGTCAACCGAGGTCACTGACCTCCGATGACCACATATTAGTTTTTGGCTTCTGGCAGTTTCTAGGACATTTTGTGACGCTGATTTGAAATATGGGATCCATTTTACATAATTATTTGTTCCACTGGGGAAATGCGCTCCCTCAGGTCAACCACTGACCTCATATGAACTGACTTGACCTTTTTGGAATTTTGCAGTTTCTAGGACATTTTGTGACGCTGATTTCAAATTTGGCACCCATTTAACATAATTATATGGTCATTCGCGATTCTCGTGGCCGGTCCGTCTCGTGGCCTCGTGGCCGGTCCGTTACACGCCAGTCAGTTTCATAGTCGGTCCGTCGCCCCCTGGGCGATCCTGTGGCCGGTCCGCCACTCGCCTGGCAGTCCCGTGGCCGGTCCGCCACTCACCTGACAGTCCCGTCGCCGGTCCACCATTCACCTGACAGTTACGTGGCCTGTCCGCCACTCGCCTGACAGTCCCGTGGCCGGTCCACCATTCACCTGACAGTTACGTGGCCTGTCCGCCACTCGCCTGACAGTCCCGTGGCCGGTCCACCATTCACCTGACAGTTACGTGGCCGGTCCGCCACTCGCCTGACAGTCCCGTGGCCGGTCCACCATTCACCTGACAGTTACGTGGCCTGTCCGCCACTCGCCTGACAGTCCCGTGGCCGGTCCACCATTCACCTGACAGTTACGTGGCCTGTCCGCCACTCGCCTGACAGTCCCGTGGCCGGTCCACCATTCACCTGACAGTCCCGTGGCCGGTCCGCCACTCGCCTGACAGTCCCGTGGCCGGTCCACCATTCACCTGACAGTTACGTGGCCTGTCCGCCACTCGCCTGACAGTCCCGTGGCCGGTCCACCATTCACCTGACAGTCCCGTGGCCGGTCCGCCACTCGCCTGACAGTCCCATGGCCTGTCCGCCACTCGCCTGGCAGTCCCGTGGCCTGTCCGACACTCGCCTGACAGTCCCGTGGCCTGTCCGCCACTCGCCTGACAGTCCCGTGGCCGATCCGCCACTCGCCTGACAGTCCCGTCGCCGGTCCGCCACTCGCCTGACAGTCCCGTCGCCGGTCCGCCACTCGCCTGACAGTCCCGTCGCCGGTCCGCATCTGCTGTGCAACTACAGGCTGTTGAGGGCGCCTTTTGTCAGCTGCGGAAGCCGGCTCCTGTGGCGCTAAACCGCCTGCACCAGCCACTGGAACTGTGCTTCGCTTTTCACATTGCCAGCGAAGTCCTTGGCAATGACGATGCCGCGCTCAGCAACGTCGTTCGTGACCTTGACGGTCCCGACGAAGTTCTTTAGCAACTCGAACCCAGAGTTCTCGCTCCACTGAGCGGGCGGTTTCTCCAGCCATGAATGACCAGCTGAGGTGACATCGAACAAACGCCACGATTACTCGTCCACGAAGTCGCAGAGCCGAGTCGTCTCGTCCAACATCACTGGACTATCAGGCACATCCGTGGCCCGTGGCATCGCCAGCAGCTTCCTGCTGATCGCAGCCTTCTCCTCGATCGTGACTCGCTGCGAGAAGAGGCTGAACACGACGAGCGAGGGCCTGATGTACCAGACGTTGCGGCGCAGGACACGAAGAGTGGCTTCGCTCACGTCGCTGTCGACCCGCTTGTAGGTGACGAGGTCCAGGTACAGCTGGAGATCGTTCACGAGGTCGCAGAGCCGAGTCGTCGCGTCCAACATGCTGGACTGTCAGGCACATCCGTGGCTCGTGGCGTCGCCAGCAGCTTTCTGCTGATCGCAGCCTTCTCCTCGATCGTGACTCGCTGCGAGAAGAAGCTGAACACGACAAGCGAGGGCCTGAGGTACCAGACGTGGCGGCGCAGGACACGAAGAGTGGCTTCGCTCACACCGCTGTCGACCCGCTTGTAGGTGACGAGGTCCAGGTACAGCTGGAGATCGTTGGCAGGAGCATCAGCGGCCAGCGGCGCGCGGAGCCACGCACTGACGCACAGCAGGAGGATGAACTGTACAAAGCGGCGCAGCGTCTTCATCATCTCCTCGCTGTAGCCCAGCTGACAACTGAAGACTCGTCAGTGGTGCAGTGGCTTCAGTGGTGGACTGGCCGCTGATGCTCCTGCCAAGAAAAGATGTCAGCTTGCAGTTTGTAGTGTTCCGACATTGCTTTACACTGAGCAAAACTATGTCAGCTGTAGGTACAGTCGGTCTCATAATGATCTTCCCTTACCATGTTTCCAAAACTAATATAATTGCACTTATGTGTACATGAAGGACTAATTTAAGGCAACATGTGGTACCTATAGGTACCACATGTTCCCTTAAAGTCCTTCATGTACACAGAAGGGAAATTAGATGAGTTTTAGAAACGTGGTTAGGGAAGTTCACTATGAGACCGACTGTAGGTACCTATGTTTTCGTTCCAGACTGCAAGGAAAAAAACATGAAAAATGTGAGCTGAATCGAGCCGGCTTTGCCAGAAATAGTCCACCTTGGATCTGGAAAAACCGATCTGGTATAAACCTGCCATCTGGCAGGGCCTCGGCCAAGGAATTTTAACTGGGGTCCAGTTCGATAAAATGTGTGTAGAAAGTATAATAAAGTGTAACCTCATGCTCATATTAGTATCAAATAACAAAAGAAAATCCAAAATATATTTTCGCCTATTCTTCAGTGGATAATGGCATGATGAACAAGAGAGAACAATTCAGGGGCGCAGCCAGGGGGGTACAGGGGGCACGTGCCCCCCCCCCCCCCCCTTGGGTCGAGGGGCCCGAAGGGCCCCTCGGCCCCCAATGGGAGAAGGCCTCGGCCCCTCAGCCCAACTCCTATGATAGGTATCGACGTACAACTTACAGTACCTTATGCTGCATTCATTCTACGTCTTTTTACAAAAGTTCAATGCAATTATTGTAGCACTTTGGGAGATCATGACGTTTTAATGACGTCATGTCACACCATTTTTGGTCGAAAAACGATAAATGTTTTACAAATCGTAGAAAATCGAGTTTTGAAGCAGATTGTAAATGAAAGACGTCAAAAGAAAGGAAATGGCATTCTCTTCAAAACTACCATCTCAGATTTGCGAAAGTTTGGGTTTTTGACTCCTAAAAATACAAATATAAAATTTCCCAGAGAATTTTTCACATTTTTCTTTCTTTCTTGAAGATATGAAAAACGGAATCTATCTGAGTGAACCAAGTATGGACGATACCCAAACCAAATTTCAAAGCAATATCTTAATTGACTTTGGCTCCGTAAGCATGAGTAGCTCATGACGTCATTTTTTCTAAGTTACGTTTTTGGGGGCTTTTATTGACCAGATACAGACAAATAAATGCCGCCACTGTTTTTCTGAGACAAAACTGGTCTAGAGACATGCCTTTTTTATTTTGATGAATCAATTTCAAATTTTGACCTTATGTGACCTCACCTTGACCATATATGGTGTCAGGTTGTGAAAATGGCTGCTACTATCAAATTCTACGTGTAAAATAACCTTCGTAGACCTCTTGCCAAAAGTGACCTTTTGTAACCTGATCTTGACCTTAACCTTTGCTTACATTTCACTTTTTCCTAATGCGGGAGATGTATTATATCTGTGAGAGTACTTTGTGCGATAATAGTCTCAATCTAAGGCTTCGGATGGAAAGTATGGCCCAAAAACTAAAATACCTTAATTTTGACTTTTGGCCTGGCCGTGTCCTGAGATGTGACCTTATTTTGAAAATGACTCATAAACGTTAGAGGCGGCTCATTGAGAGCTTTCAATTACGGCCTTGCGCATCTCGCTGCGGTTATTGGTTCGGAATATAACGAAGGGGCAGAATCTGCCCCCCCCCCCCCCAGCGTGTTCGACCGAATACCCCAGCGGGGCGCGGGTTAATTTCTTATTAAATCAGAAAATATGTCAAATTTTGGGCGAATTTGGGCAGTTTGGGGCATGTCAGTTTGCCCCCCCCCCCCCCTGCTGGATCTGCCAGTGGCCATACACTAAGACAAGCTACTTGAAAATCCCGTGAGCGCTTAACATTTTCAATGGAAGTTTTATACGTTGCTATTTTCTGAAGTTGTCTTTCCAAACTTACGACGGATCGTTTCGCGTAAAGCCCCTCCGCACTCCATAGTCTACACATTAGTGACTGTGAATTACCTGGGGCCCCTGGAACAATTACATATACGAAACAAGGAAATTCGCGCGATAATTTAGCACACACTCCGCAAACAACAGCGTATTGCACACTCCGCAGCTAACACTAAAAATATACACCACAAGCACGCACAACATATATACTAACATATTCCTACCGGTCAGTCAGCCCAACATCGCAACCTTTACATCACTCGCAAACAAAAACAAACAAAAAATTGGTTGGTCTCGCCGTAACGTCCCGCACACTCAGTAACATACACACATGTGTCTTTACATACATATATAACACAACAATGATAATCCTAAAAGTGAGTATGCCATCGCATTCATTTAACATGATCACAATAGTTTGGTAGTGAAAAATATCCGACATCCGCGAGATTAGGTGGTAGACCGAATGTGTGCGCACGCAAAAAAGTCATACAGAAGAAAGCAAGCGAAAGTTTAGTTCTGAATATGGTACTGGCTTAATCAGTGTCCATGAGGATGACATGATGTTTAGTACTGGTTTGTGATTCCGAATTTCTATTGATTCCGCAATTTTGAGATCTGCCATGTCTTTGCAAATCTGAAGTATCGAAATAGTGAGTGTGTTTTGATCAATTTTGATGTCTGGGTGGCACTTCATGAAGTGTTCTCCTAAAGGGGTGTTGTTAGTCTTGTTTTTTGCGTCTCTTAAGTGTTCGTTGAAGCGTAGTCTTACACTTCGCTTACTTTCTCCTATGTATGAGGTTTTGTGTGTGCACAGGTTACATGAAATCATATATACTGCGTTTTTGGAATTACATTTTTCTTTTAAGCCTGACATACAGCAATTTCATTTTTTGTTGCCTGCTGGACACGGTGGTTTTTCTAGTGCTGAGCTTGTGAGTTTGTCTGTGAGAGTTTGGCCACTCTGCCATGCTATCCGCACTGGCAGCTTTGAGGTTTTAGCCATGGAATAATTTGTCTCTCTCGAAAGCTTGTCATCTATGTAAAGAAGGCTAATGTACGTAGTGTCCGGGAGGTTGTGGGGCTGTTTGGGAGCATGGCAGCTCTGTCTAGGGTTATGTGTTTTGACCAAGAATTTTGTCTTTTTTATTATTTTAGCAGGGTATCCGTTTGACAAAGAAAATCGATTAAATTTTTTGCATGCCACGATTTTGGGCCGGGATGGAGCCACCGAATCGCTTCGCTCTCAGCAGTTGTGCGTATAGTACCGATCTTTTGGTTTGCATTGGATGGGCAGACGTATATGGAAGGATGATAGGCGAGGCCATGGGTTTGATGTAGAGCTCTGTGGTTAGGCTACCGTTTTCTTCTAGTTTTATCAGGGTGTCAAGGAATGGTATTTTTTATCAGAATGGTCACTACGTTCAATGGAGAATTTCAGTGAAGGATGGAAGTTGTTCAAGAAGTAAAAAAATGCGTCTAGTGTATCGGATCCGTGTGTCCAGATGCCAAAAATGTAATCAATGTATCTCATGTATATAGCTGGTTGGAGATCAGCAGAAGTAAGCATCATGCTTTCTATCGCATCCATGAAAATGATGGCTAGTGGAGGGGCCATGCGACTTCCCATAGCGATACCCTGGTTTTGTTTATAAAAGCGTTGTCCGAACCTGACATAATTGTTGCTTAAAGGAAATAGTTCACCTTGGAAAAATTTTACCCAACACGATTTGATTATATTTTTAATACAATTTCTTTTTATATTGTTAAAAATGGCCTTATATCGCGCCGATTTAGGACATAAGGTCGTAAATTTGTATTGTTTATCAAAACAATATGCATACTCTCTGAGTCAGAGTCCTGACGTCACGCGAATGTATAAAATGGTTCAGCCAATCAGATTCGAAAGTAGTCGCGTAAAGATAGACTCGCATTCGAGATGTGCCAACCGGCGGCCGGCGTTCGCTTGCTAGCACCAGCTGCAAGCTGATTGGCTGATGGTATAGCCTCTGCCCGGGCCAAAACCAGTACAACATTTTTTCGCCAGCACCGCATTCCTTCGCCAAAAACTCAAATATATTCGGCTGGAGAGTCTTTTCAGTCAAGAAAACTTGCAGATAGGGGATTCCCAACACGGGCTACAAAACTGCTATCTCAGTTTAAAACTAATGTTGAAGGTGAACTATTTCCTTTAAGCAGTGAGAGAGCAAGCTTTCGATGGTATCTAAGTCAAGGCCTAAGCGATCTATCCTCTCTTTGTTTTTAGCGATGAGCTTCATAGTGGATTCAATGGCTTGTTTAATGGGGATATTACCATAGATATTAGCCACGTCTACTGTAAAGAGGATCGAGTCCCCCGAAACCCCACTCGGGAAAGCCTGGCTAAGGCGGCCTAGGAAGTCATATGTGTTTTTGAGGTGTGACGGAACAAAGGTGAGGAGTTGAGATATCATTCTTTCTAAGAACCACGTCAGTTTGTCTAGGGGATCCCCACATGCAGAGACTATGGGCCTCAGAGGTATATCCGGTTTATGACTTTTTGGTAGTCCATACAGTTCTGCTGTTCTAGAAGAAGTTGGCTTGATGGCATTCACGATCTTATCAGGTATTTTTCCTCCTAGTGTTTGTGAGATGATCTTTTTGGTGGCGGCTTCAAGACGAGGAGTAGGATTTTTAGATATGTTCAAACGTATTGAGGGGTGCACTTCATCATACTTTTTTATAATAATTATGCTCAGAATAACGTTTGAAACAATTAAAACAAATGTGTGTAGGTTGCAAAACAAAATGTTAAAAATGTCGCTAAGGCATATGATTAAGCGTACCTTCCGTGCGGGGAAGGAGACCCCCATGTGCTTTAATGAAACCCCACCATGCGGAAAGGAGGCCTTCCCCGTCCGTGGCGCCGCCCCTGATGGCATTAGGTCTCGGTGGGCTTTGCACATGATCAGCGACTACATCCGGAGTGCAGTCGGCGGCGCACGCAGGCGGCGGCGGGATACGACACACGCAGACGAAGTAACCGATACCGACTACATCCGGACTGCAGTCGGCGGCGCATAGATACGACACACGCAGACGAAGTAACCGATACCTACCTACTACGGTGAACGCTGCATTTCCATATTACTGCCATTATACAGCCTATAGCAGAAACCTGCGGCAGGCAGCCAGGCAGCGACAGCCTGAAATAATCTAGCAGGCGACTTCCCGATCGCGCAAAGAAGTCAACGACTTCGCTGACGGATGACATTATAATGTCATCCGTATAGGTCAGACCTATAGGTCTCGCGGTGGGCTTCGCACATGATCAGCGCCTCCATCCGGAGCTCGATCATTGTCGCTCGGAGAGAGGATAGTCTTCTCCACTTTACTGAACACCCTCTCCGCCTCCGCCGTTGTAACCGGAAGGACTGCAAGGACCTACAGGAAAAAGGATGGATTTGGACCGATTTTTCTATTGTAGACTTGCTTGACCGAAATGGTGCTGGATAGAAATAATGAAATAAGGACACCCGGAAACGTGATAATCATTCAAGTTATAAATTACCCCACGCCCTGGTAATGGGTCATTTTGACCCCCCCCCCCCCTTCCTGATGTTTTTTTTCTCGAGAATAGCGGGAAAACGGCGGCGCGCAGTGCCGCAAAATGTGGCCAAAAAATCCAAATTTGGCTAAATTTGACCAGTACCGTTCTAAAAACGCAAATGCAGCATGTGTCGTGTCGTTTCACGTCTTGGGGGGGGGGGGGCAAAACATAGTTTGGTCCCCCTTGAACAGTATTGAGGGGGGCATGGCCCATTTACATTGCCCCCCCCCCATGGATCCGCCTTTGAGGCGTCACCTGGCTGTACGAAAGGGCGTCGCCACAAAATTTCGAGTGGGGGCCAGTCATGTGTTTGCCCCACACTCATATACGGTTAATGTTAAAATCCTGCTAATCTGGTGGGTGGAGCGATCCTGGGGGCCCGCGCCCAGCCCCCCCCCCCCCCCCCCCCCCCCCTCCGGTGGCGACACCCCTGCTGTAAAATTATTGTATAATACATTTGTCTTAACATCCTTTCAGCATTGTACCTGACGGTTTAAACCTATTAGTGACAGGCTCCTGGCTACCCCTATTAGTGGCAGGGGGGGGGGGCGGATTCCGCCCCCCCCCCCCCCCCCCCCCGAGATCTCGAAATCTACCCGTCCGATTTTCACAAATAAAACGGCGTGTGATTCCCCTCAACATGCGTGC
>JAXIVJ010015716.1:0-30776 GCA_036785665.1 Chirona hameri
ATATATATAGATATATATATATATATATATATATATATATATATATTATATGAACTGACGTCTCATTTAAGCCAGGAAAAACGGCGCGAGTTCTAAACAATGAAAAGCCTAGCTCGGCAAACAGCGAGCGAAGTATGGCAGCGCTTTAAAGGGTTTCCGTCCTGAAAGGAAACGCACTCTCTTGCAGTTGTATGAGCTTTAAACACGTTTAAGACATATAACAGGGACCTCAATGCTCATTTAGTGCATTATTTAAGCAATTATCAGCGTTAAAACTTTGGCGTTTTTCGAGACTTCTATCAGATAACGAGTACCTGATTGGCATTACTGTCCACCACTTTTATCTTTGAATCTGCATCATGCAATTTTAGAGTTTTGTATTATCAGTAAGTCCTACACTGGGAACACATAATGATTATGCAATTCAAAACTTACGGGACTCTTTATAACTCTACACAGAGTGCACACTGTTCGTTCAGGTTTTGTGGTTCGCCTTTAGCGTTGATAATTTGGTGGTGGCGTATCTCACGAAAATTCCACAACAAATATCGAATTTTATGATAAAAACAAGGTAATTGCTGCTGTCGTTGGAACAAAACAAGTTTTTCCTTCAAAAATTGCTTATTTTACGGAAATATGCCATTAAGTGAGGTGTTTTTATTAGCCATAAAAGAGATGACTGGCTCTGCCTCAGCCGGTCCTGCAGAAGTACGCGGTGGCATCACCGCGCACTTTGAAATGTCCTTACGTGCAGAAGAGGTCATTTCCAGAAAAAAATGTGGCTACCGTGGGACTTCTACCAACTTTGTAAGTACGTTTTTACTATGTAATTCAATTATTCTGGGGAGAAGAAAAAAAACGTATAATCCCTTTAAAGGAACACTCCCACCTTAACATTAGTTTTGAGTTGAGATAGCCATGTTGTTGGATTTGCATTGTAAATTAAGTAGGGTAGCAGTTAAAACAACCACATAGGTCTAATCAAAAAGAAATTCGAGCTTGATCTTGTCAATTGCAACGAATAAGCCCCACGTGTATTTGAATAGGGGTTTTAAAGCCGATGACGTCACCTCTCTTTACCAAATGGTGATGATAGTCGACTTGTTTTAGGTTAGACTTGGAGATATTGTGTTGTTTAAAATTGTTTTGGTAATTAGTTTGTTTTGTGTTCAAAGCGCCAGAATTGTCTCTAAATAATTGTGCCATACTTTGGCAGCGTAAAGGATTTCTGTATAGCTCTCTAGAGCTCAAATATGACGTCATCAACCCAAATATTAAAGCTTAACTTTTTATGAAATTGAGCACTGTTTGCGAGAAACAAATGTCATAATCGTGTTCAGCAGCAATTACTTCATATTTTGCACCACAAGCAGCGTACATTTGACAACTTTTGAGAAGGTGGGGAGTGTCCCTTTAAGACTAGAGTTGCATAATTATGGTCCCAGTGCTGGGACCAGAATTATGGTCACGGTCGTGACTGAAGCTGTCTCTGGACTTCAGAAGAAGATGGGGGAGGGGCAAGCCAGTCATGGTGGGCCCCTGGCAAAGAGCCACCCCCTCCCCCCAAAAAAGAAACTACCCTGGATATGAAATCTCTACGGATTTCGGCCACTTTATTTTGTGAGGCCCCTTTTTTAATTTATTTTCAACTTTTGAATAGTGGGACCAGGACCCTCAGTATGGGGGCGGCATCCCCAGTAAAGCGGCCTGTTCTACTCCATGGGGCGGCATTTGCGTATTTTTCGGTAGGGCGCCTTTTTCTCCTCTATGGGGGCGGCATTTGCTTGTAAGGAAACCCATTGTCTGACTTAGTCGACGGCCGTTCTTCCCTATGGGGTGGTGGGGTGGGGGGGGGGCATTTTCCTTCTGTGGACGCCTATTGTCAGACAGGGCCTATTTTAACATGTTAAACTGGGGGGCAAATGCCCCCTCAGTGAGCCGTTTCCCTCTGCCCCCTCCACCCCCCCCCCCACCCCCCCCCAGTCACGAAATGTTGTCCACCCTGATTTCAGTATTTTCCATGACATTTTTCGCTTGATAGGTATTCAATTAAAATAATATATGCTTACCTGGTGATAAATGTATACAAATCAAATGCAAATGTCATGATATTCCTAAGTTTTAGTATTTCCCAGCGAAAATAAGTATCTTTGAATTATTTCCGGAATATCTTGAATTTTCAATATCCTTTGAACAATTACTCATTAGCGGCAGAGTGGGGAAGATCGGGGGGTTGTTGGATCAGGAACGTCGCCACACAATTTGGAGTGGGGTGAGGGCAACTGCTGAGCAGATTGTGTTAAAAATTTGGTGTGTGGTTAGGGATCTCTCAGTTGCCACTTTCCCACAAGTCAGGGGTGTGGTGCTTCTGCACGTGCGAGAGCCGATGTGGCAGGAAGATCCGGCGCCTTCATGCGTATTCGAGTCTGTCCTCCGCGGACTATTTTCACGTCGCTGGTCGCACGTTCCTGGTATGCGCCGACAGGCTGTCCGGATGACCGTACGTCTCCTTGTGTCATCGAAACCGCGTCGGCTGACCAGCTGACTCGCGAGCTTCGCCACCTCTTCTCTCTGATGGGGGGGTGCCTCTGCCGTTCTGCGGAGAGCGATGGGGGGACCGCAGTTTGCCTCGTCAACGGTGCGCCGTTTCCTGGAGAAGTGGGAGGTGCGCCATCAAGATGTCATCGCCGGGGTCACCCACAGTCCAACGGACACGCCGAGGCGGCCGTTTAAGTCCATCAAAAAAGCTGGTGATCGCTGCGTCACAGGGAGGAACGTTCGACGAGGAGCAGCTGGGATCGAGGCCTGCTGGAGATCCGGAACACCCCGAGGGCCGACGGAAGGTCACCGGCTCGGGGTGCTGTTCGGCCATCCCGTCCGGACGCCCCTGCCGGTGCATCATCGCGCTTCCGCACCGCAGTGGCAGCGGATGGCGGACGACTGTGACACGCGAGCGGACGAGCTGCATCAAGTCGCCCGGCAGCGCCCACGACAGGGATACCCGTCCCCCTGTCTCGTCTCGGCATCGGCTGCAGGGTGGATGTCCAGGACCTGGTCATGGGGACGATGGGGACCGCACCGGCGTCGTGGTGGCCATCGGCACCCCGCCGATCGTACTCTGTTAAGATGCCGAAGCGGGGCGTCTCTGGTACTGGCGAAATCGCCGTTCCTGCGGCCACACTCCGCCCGCTGGTATCGGAGACGGCGCCGGGCCCCGCGTGCGGCGGGGGGTAAGCAATGGCGCGGCGGCCGCCGAGTCAGCCGGCCTCATGTGCGGGTGCCCATATGGACCGCTAGATGTCGTAACGTGAGCAAACGCGCGGAAACGGGAGAGAGCGGCGGATAACGAAAGCGCAGTCAGCTGACACTTTACGACTTCTGGCGGTGGATATGGGCACCGGCGATTTGACGCGTTTTCGGGGGTGGCGCTTTCGTGCGGTTTTGGTGACGTTCTCACACCATTTTGTTCGCGTATGCAGAACGTGGAGAGGTGCGCAGAAGTTGGACAATGTTGAACTTTCTTGTCCGTTATTGTCGTTCCATCTGTCCTGCTGTTGGAAGTGAAGTTTCCTGTTTGTATTTTCTTCTACATAATCGAGTTGGGTACATTTGGTTATTTGAGTTTGATTTGAATGTTGAAGGTTAATTCAAATTTGAATATGGTTGAAGCCAAACATTTGCTTCTGATGAATCAGAATCCTGATGCTATTCCAATGGCTCAGGCTCAATTTGATTATTTTAATATCATTTACCTATAGGTTAATGATATAAATTCAGACTGGTTATTGATTCAACTGTTTTAGAACGATTCAATCATGATTCATTTAGGAATTTGAATGATTCAATCACTGTTTGATTCACAGATACAATTTTGATAATTGATTCCTTCCGATTCAAAGAATCAAAACAAATATTTTAATCGATTCACGTTTGATTCAACATTTAAATATGATGTGAATTTATGTCAAATCAATACAAATATTAACATGCCTATATATGATCATTAAAACATTGTTACAGAAATAGTATTTGAGTATAAATGAATGTAGCCACTGGGACTGCCTGTATTTGCACAATTTACCAGTGTACTTGTATTGTTAAGAATCGTTAAATATTTTGAGTCAATCAGCCTTGATTTGATGCGGGGTTTTGATTCAATCACGATTCACGAATCAAAAAGATCTGGTCGTGGATCAATAATTTTTGATGATTCAATGAATTTGATTGAACGATTCCAATCGATTCATATCAGTGTCAAATCAATACAGTCTGATATTGATATTGCAAGGCAACTTCATTAAAACAGGTCACACTTTTCACTTCATGCTACATTTTCATCAACAATTTGCCATTTTCAAACTGTTACCCTCCCCCCCCCCCCCCCCCACCAATTAATGTGCATTTAAATACATTACACCAGTTCCCACCCACTTGTTTTCAGATGATGAAGAGCAGGATGAACTCCAAATTGAAATGGTACACACACAAATATGAATGGCGCAAGGGCGCGCCCCAGCGCGAGTGCGAGATTCAGGAGGGACTTATTCATGCGAGCTTATTACTGCCAAGATACCCAGTTAGTGTGTCTTTCCGTTCACTGATAATCCAGTGCATTGATCGTTGTTGTGCCTGTGCCCTGTTTGTACGCTCAATAAACACTTTTCCCATAGCATCAACGCATGTATTGCGTTAGCGAGCAAACTCCTGCCCTCCGAGTCTTCAAAACGATAACACGATTTCACGCATTCATGCCGTAATGCAACGTTCGACGCTACTCAACGTCATCTACTCAGGTACGAACAATTAGCAAAACCAGTCCTAGCCATCAGCAGCAAGTCCCAGCTTCAGCACGTGACGGGCCTGCTCGCGGCAGTGGAGCCAGGCTGGCTGCACCGACGGCCGGTGGCGGCACCGCGGGCGCCGTGCGCTGTCGAACCAGCAGCCGACCTCAGCACTGCCGCTGTACTTGACCGCGCGCCGCCGCCGGCGGCACAGTCATGCACAGTCACAACGGCGTAGCGCCCATCCCGATTTGAGAAGATCACAGACGGCAGCAGCTTCAGCGCCAGCTAGGCCACTCCGACTTTTGACATCACTCTGAAATGCCCAGCTCACCGCGACGGACCACGGGATCCTGCCAGGGTACTGCCCCCTCCGGTGACGATAAATAATCCGCGAATCGATCCCTCAGCGCCATAGCGTCCAGAGCAGTGTTGTTGGAGCCGAGCCGTCGGGGGGCACCCGAGCGCGCCAGCTGCCTCCGACTGCAACCGTCACGCGCCTCTTCGCAACTGGCCGTCGTGCTCGACATCCACGTCGTCCGGGCCGATGTAGGACAGCGAGTCGGTGGACATTGATGTGCCTGCCATCTATCGCACCTGAAACCAGATACAGCACAATGCTTTTAGATATAGTATGAAATATGTTACTACACCTGCGCTATAAACATCAGACTGGTCATTGGTACCACTGGACTGGTACCATCAGACTGGATTGGTACTTGGAAAGTAAAAATTACTGATTTGTAATAGATATTAAATCCTTGAGGAAAATGTAATTTTATTTTCGCTACAATGTTGGTTAGATCAGGTGAGAAGAGCAAATTCCAAGAACCAAAAATGAAGAGATTCATTATTTGTTTTACCCCAAAGTCCATAAAAATGGCCAAAATTCCAAGGTTGGCTCAGCATACAGCTCACTGTACAGCTCAGCGCAAAGCTCAGCATACTGTTCAGCGTACTGCTCAGTGTACGCTCAGTGTACGCTAAATTCCAAGAACAAAAAATGAAGAGATTCATGATTTGTTTTACCCCAAAAGTCCATAAAATGGCCAAAATTCCAAGTTGGCTCAGCATACAGCTCACTGTACAGCTCAGCGCACAGCTCAGCGCAAAGCTCAGCATACTGTTCAGCGTACACGCTCAGCGTACTGCTCAGTGTACGCTCAGTGTACTGCTCAGTGTACGCTCAGTGTACGCTAAATTCCAAGAACAAAAAATGAAGAGATTCATGATTTGTTTTACCCCAAAAGTCCATAAAATGGCCAAAATTCCAAGGTTGGCTCAGCATACAGCTCACTGTACAGCTCAGCACACAGCTCAGTGTACGGCTCAGCGCAAAGCTCAGCATACTGTTCAGCATACAGCTCAGCATACTGCTCAGTGTACGCCGTACAGCTCACTGTACCGCTCAGTGTACTGCTCAGCCACCAGCCAGGTACAGCTATCAATGTAAAATTACAACACCTATTCCAAGACTTTATAAACAGGGTGAAAATCAACCTTTGTTACAACATGGCACTGGGCAGGAAACATTTGTGTTTACATACCCAAGCGGTGTGGAAGTGCCAACTCTCCCCAAACTCTTTGGCAATGGCCAGCCAGCCTTCCTGCGTTGGCGGCTTCATCTCATTCGTTGCCAGCTCATCCCAACGCACAGACCTTGATGATATTGCTTGGTGTGGCTCGTCCAACCCGGAAGGACCTTGCTATATCCCGCTGGCTCTGGCCACTTGCCAGGTACCTGCATAGAAAGAGAACCACAAATATATGTCACACTTAATAACAATCCACATCTAGTTATTTGTTTAAATTGTATATTATACCAGGATCACTGATTATAGCTTCAGACCACCCATGAATGGAAACAACGAACGGAGGGCAAAATTGACAAAATGTGTTACATAGTTGATGGAGTCCCTTAACTTGTACATCAATTCATTAATGATAGGTTGGTTACTCACCTCACAGTCAATGCCAGCCTCTCTGCAGGTGTGATAGGCTGCCTGAATGTGGTAGTCTGCCGTTGCAGCCGATGCCCAACCAGCAACATGATCCATCTGGACCATCTTCATCGCCCTCACGAGTCACCACACTCCAAAAGCAAAAGGAGACCAAAGCTTCCTTTTTTTCATTTTGGGCCACCAAAAGCTTCCTTTTTGCTTATTTTGGGCCACCAAAGATGACGAAAAAAGGAAATATGTCCCGATAGCCTATCCTTATCGATATACTCTTCCAGTTCCAACCGCGCCGCATTTGTCGAAAGCGGAGTTTTCGTACGATCCCTTGACGATATCGCCCCATGTTGCCAGATCGAAATTTGAATGTTGACGGTGTTGCCAAATCTAGCGATGTTCAATCCTTCCGCAAAAGTCACCAGACCGCCGCTTTCTCCCGTTTTCCAACGTTCCCATCTCTGTTGGTCCATATGGGCACCGCCCATCAGCCGTCGCGGGACCGGGCGGCAGGTGGAGCTGGCGCGCTGAAGCCGCTACCGGCAGCCACAGCCCGCACTTTGCCGGCGCGGCCAGCCCTGCGGCGCAGTACGCGGCCGCGTGGGCCGTCTGCACGTACGTTGGGGAGTCAACACATACGAGACTTAAATACGATAGCTACCTGGGGCAAGCTGTGTTCAATTGTGTTCTATGTTATTGGTGCGTAGCTATGCGTGGCTGTTGAGTTGTATGTGAACTTGAGACGCAGTAGTCGTTCCCGCCTCAGCGTCTGGGGGGAGGTGTTGGGATATGTGTAATCTGTACCTCCCTCTCGACCGTCCTGGATCCGCCCGTGTGGGCGGCCGGGACGCGAGGCGGCGCAGCAGCGTCGCCCAAGGCCAGTGGAGTGGAGGTGACGCTCGCGCGTGGATGTCATGTGTCCTCGTGTCCTCGAATACAGTGATAACCAGCCAGTTGTGATTATTCATTTAGAGGAGCTGGCCAGACCGCGCCTCGCGGTCGCCCGGGTACGTCTGCGGCGGCGGCTCAACCTGACAGCAGGGAGCTCGGCGGGGCGGGAGGGTGACCGGGAGGGCGGGGAGCGGGTGTCACTCTCCTCAGAGAGTCGGGGAGGGGTGGAGGGGGAGCGGGCGGGCAGGGAGCTGAAGCGAGAAGAAGACTGGGCTGGGGGGGGGGGGTGACCCTGAGGGCGGAGGCCCTCATCCACGAGTCGTTGGAGGTGGGTCCTCCGAGGATCGGCGCTCCGCTGGTACCGCGGAGGCCGGGGAGGAGGGGGGGGCGGAGTCGGTGTGGGACTCGGCGAGGGTAGGGGAGCTTGGTGCCGGTGACACCGAGTCAGGGGAGGCGGGGGAGACGCCTGGGGAGTCCGACAGGGGGGGGGGTCGGGGTGCCGGGCTGGGGGGCGGGGGTCTGCCGGCGGGGGGGTTCGGCGGGAGAGCCTGGGGCGCTCTGGGGGGAGTGCCGCGGGGGGGGGGGCGTCGCCTGGGGAGGCCCGCTGGGCCGGCGGGAGGTCCCGAAGGGGGCAGCACCGGCCAGGCGCCGGGGGGAGGGCTGGGCTGAGGGAGGGAGGGGGGCTTCCGGTGGACGTCGGCGGGCCTGGTCCGCCGCGCTGGCGGCGGTCCAAGCCGGGCAGCGGCGGTCCCAGGCGGGGTGGGCTGCTCCGCACGAGACGCAACATGCTGCACGCACGCAGCCGTCGGTGTCGTGGTCTCCTGCGCACGGGCCACAGGTGGTGGTGCGCGACCGGCACGACCACTTGAGGTGGCCGTAGTGCCAGCACTGCCGACACTGCCGGGGGGGGGGGGGGATCCACTCTCGGATCGGCGCCGCGACGTACCCACAATGTATGTGGGTGGGGAGCTGCTTCCCCCGGAAGCGGAGACGGTGGGAGATGTCTGGGCACCACACCAGACCCTCCACCGAGTTGAGGTGCGCCGGGGCCTCCACGGCGACCTACCCCGATGAAGTTGGTCAGAGCCAATATCGCTGCGTTCTGTGCGGACGACAGCGTCTCGATCAGGAGGTCCCCTGACCGGTTTGACTTGGCGCTGGCAACGTCGCCGCAGAGGGCGACCAGCCAACGCCGGACCGAGAACGGGTTGGCTTGCCTGAAGGGCTTGCCGTCCATCCGCCTCATCGTGAGGCAGGCGGGTCCGTCCGGGGTGGGGTCGGGGGGAAGCTGAGCTCCAGGTTGGTCCCTGGGAGGCCCCTAAGGGGGGCAGGGAGAGGAACCGACCGGGGGGGTGCAGGACCTCGTACCGGGGGGACCCCTGAAGGGTGTCGGGGGGGGGGGGAGGTGTCCGTACACATTGGCGAATGTTATTTTGCCGAATGTCATTTTGGCGAATGCATATTGTCGAAGAACACTTGGACGACATGTCTTTTTGTCGAAATGTGAATATGCCGAAAGCAAAATGGCGAATGCCTTTTTGTCGAAATGCCTTTTTGCCGACGTGTCAAAATGTCGAAATGTTTTTTTGCCGACATGTCATTTTGTCGAAATGTCTTTTTACCGAATGTAATTTTGCCGACATGTGAAAAGATCGAAATGTCTTTTTACCGAAATGTCATTTTGTCGACATGTGAAAAAGCCGAAATGTCATTTTGGCGAATGTTACTTTGTCGACGTGTGAAAAGGTCGAAATGTCTTTTTGCCGAAATGTCATTTTGTCGACATGTGAAAAAGTCGAAATGCTTTTTTTGCCGAGCACATCCTGCTCCACTGCCCCTCACTTGCTGCTGTGGTTTTGCACCATCCACCAGGGCAGGAACGTAGCCAGGGGGCGGCAGGTGCGGCCGCACCACCCTGGATGCCAGGAGGGCCCTTTTCAGCGGCGGAGGGCCCTTTTCGGCGCGCTGCGCGCGCCGAAAAGGGCCGACGAGACCGCGCGAAGCGCGGTCTCATGGGCTCTTTACCACGCGAAACGTTTTTTTTATAGAGAGTTTAGAACACTTCAGAAGCTCTGTAGGGCTACCAGGACCCTCTCTGATAGACCAGAGGGCCCCTTGGACGTTCAAAAGAGCTCTGTGCATGTCAGATGGCCCCTGGCCAGACCGAAAGGGCCCCTGAGCGGGTCCGAGGGCCCCCTGAACACGTCAAATGGGCCTCTAGCCAGCAGCCAGCAGCCAGCACAGAGGGGCCCCTGGGCAGGTCGAGAGGCCCCTGAGCATGTCGGCAGGGTGACAAAGCGGCCACACAGTCCCTTGCCAGGTCATAAGGGCCCCTGAGCAGGTTGGAGGGCCCTTGCACAGACTCCAGAGGGTCCTTGGGAAGTTCAAAGGGCCCCTGTGCATGTCAGAGGGACTCCTGACCAGACCGAAACAGCCCTCTAGGTGGGTCAGGGCGGCCCCTGAACATGCCGAATGGGCCCCTAGTCAGCAGGGAGGGGCTCCAGGGCAGGTCGGAGGGCCCTCGGAGTATGTCGCAAGGCGACAAAGCAGCCAGCGCAATCCCTTGACAGGTCGGAAGGGCCCCTTAGAAGGATGGAGGGCCCCTGGGCAGACCAGAGGGGCCCTGGCAAGTTAAAAATGCCCCTGTGCAGATCGGAGGGGCCCCTGGCCAGACCGAAAGGGCCCCTGGGTGGGTAAAAAGGGTCCCGGAACATGCCGAATTGGCCCCTAGCCAGCACGGAGGGGCCCAGGGCAGGTAGGAGGGCCCCTGAGCATGTTGGCAGGGCAACAAAGCAGCCAGCGCAGTTCGACCAGAAGAGTCGCTGAACAGATCGGAGGGGCTCCTGGGCAAGTCAGAGAGGCCCCTGACTAGACCGAAACGGTCCCTGGGCCGGTCGGAAGGGCCCTTGAATATGCCGGATGAGTTCCTAGCCAGACTGGAGGGGCCCCTGGGCAGGTCGGAGGGGCCCCTGAGCATGTCGGCAGGGTAACAAAGCAGCCAGTTCAGTCCCTGGCCAGGTCGGAAGAACCTTTGAACAGGCCGAATGGGCCCCTTGACACACAAGAGGGGCTTCTTGGAAGGTCAGAGGAGTCCCTGGTCAGACTGGAAGGGCCTCAAAGCACATGAGATCCCAGATGAAGATTAAATACAAAGAGGACTTACTCCACAAGAAAAATATTTAAATCGGAGCTTTCGGGTATATTGTAACACCTTTCGTCAGTGATTAAGAGGCATTCGGTAACAGGTCATTGCTCGTCTTTAAAGGAAATAGTTCACCTTCGGAAATTTATCAGAACAGGATTTTATTATATTGTTTAATACAGTTTCTTTTTTTCTTTTCAAAAATGGTCCTACATCGCGCCAATTCAGGACAGAAGGTCGTAAATTATTACGTTTATGGTGTGCGTTATTGGTCTGCGCATGCTCCCTGCAGTGCTGGCACTTTCAGATGGTACGGTATATCATATATGCGCCGCATTTCTTCGCCAAAAAGTCAAATATCTTCGGCTGGAGAGTCTTTTCAGACAAGAACAGTTGCAGATAGGGATTTCTCAACACGGGCTACAAAACTGCTATTTCAGTTAAAACCCCATGTTGAAGGTGAACTATTTCCTTTAAGATGAGCAATGACATGTTACCGAATTCCTCTTAATCGCTAACGAAAGGTGTTACAATATACCCGCAAGCTCCGATTTTAATTTGTATTGTAGAGTAAGCCCTCTTTGTATTTAATATATATCACCCACTCCACATCATGTCTTCTCGCGGATCTCAGCTGAGTCCCTGAACAGGTCAGAAGGGCGTTGAAATGGTCGGAGAGGCCCCTAGACGATCTGAAGGGACCCTGGGCCTTTCAACAGTAAGAATGCAGTTGTCCAGGGAATACAACTCAACATTTTTGCGCCGCTCCGCGGCGCAATTTAACTACAAATTCAATTATATGCGGCTTAGAAGAAAAAACGGTCCGTTTCTCAGCGCATTTATGTGTTATGCTGCTACTTTCCTATATAATTGGGCACAATATTTCACTTTAGCATTTTTTTAACGCACTTTTAAACGCACAATAACATTTTTAGAGGTCCGCACCATAAGCAATGGGACGCATTGATGAGAATGCATATCTAGGGCATAAGACTCAAAATTTTCGCGCCGCTCCGCGGCGCAATTTGTTTAAGGTTTCCAGGTTTTGAGCTTTAACAAATATTTCAAGTTGGTATAGCTGATTCCAAATTAGTGTCGCTGGTTCTAAAGTTGATATGGCAGTTTTCTAACTCGATGAGTGGGGACGACAAGATATACATGATCTGCAGCGCCCGAGTGCGTCTGAGTTGCAAAGGGCGTGGCGTGTATGCTCGCGGGGTCTTTGTGGAGAGCAAGGGACACAATCACGCCCCCAGCAGGGCTGCAATGGAGCAGTCTGCCGCACGCGCGGAAATGAAGGAGCGCGCCGAGACGAAGGCTGAAAGCGTCACGCGCACAAACAATATTGACAAATGACAATTGCTGCGCATGACTCCAAAGGGATTCGGCATTCGGGAAAAATAAATTTAGAACATTTCACATGTCGATAAAATGACATTCGGCAAAAAGGCATTTCGACTTTTTCACATGTCAACAAAATAACATTTCGGCAAAAAAGCATTTCGACCTTTTCACACGTCGACAAAGTAACATTCGGCAAAATGACATTTCGGCTTTTTCACATGTCGATACAATGACATTTCGGCAAAAAGACATTTCGATCTTTTCACATGTCGGCAAAATGACATTCGGCAAAAAGACATTTCGACTTTTTCACATGTCGGCAAAATCACATTTCGGCAAAAAGACATTTCGATCTTTTCACATGTCGGCAAAATTACATTCGGCAAAAGGACATTTCGACTCTTTCACATTTCGGCAAAATCACATTTCGACCTTTTGACATTTCGACAAAATGACATGTCAGCAAAACGAAATTTCGACAAAAAGGCATTCGCCATTTTGCTTTCGGCATATTCACATGTCGTCAAAAAGACATTTCCTGAAAGTGTCCTTCGACAATATGCATTCGCCAAAATAACATTCGGCAAAATGGCATTCGCCTATGTGTCCTGTAACCGGGGGGGGGGGGGAGGGGGGGAAGCCATCAGAGCACGAAAAAGACCAAGTTACAAGTTAAATTGGGACCTAAATATTTACTTTAAACTTGCCACACACGACAGAGCGTGTTGGCAACTGCAACTAAATCTAGAAAATGAAGGGGACCTAAGCCATGGAGGGGACCTACTGCCAAATGAAAAAAAAATATATAGTGAAGCTAACCTACCTACCTAATGAATATCTAAAGCCTACCTAACTAAGGGGGTCTAACGACTCTGCCACAGACATGTGGTCAGAGTGCCGCACCCGAGACGGAGGAGAGCCGGCAACAATAACACCGAATTCTCAGAGAACCTTTCGGATGTTATTGAAACAGTGCATGAAAACAAATCACACAAACGCGCAGCTCACTTCACCTCGACTACTCAGCCGCAAGGCGTCTGCGCAGAGACCGATACCTTTAACACTAGCCGCAGCGGGCCGAAAGCATTTCCCAAAAGCACGTGCTAATGTTGAAAGGATATCTCGGCATATGGTAAACAGCCATGACAGCAGCACAGCCACGAAAAGGAAGCGCTTCGTTAACACTTAAGTGAGCGTATATGCAAACAATGTATATATATTGTAGAAGTTTGCTGCTCGTAAGATATGCCTGCGAAAATAAAATATTGTAAATTTAAAAGCGTGCACGTACAAGAGCGTTCTGAAAGTAAACGTTGGCGAAGGTAAGTAAAGTCATAATATAACCAGGCCAAGGTATGTTTTGAGTTTGGTGGTCAGAAGTGGGACGCACCGTTCGTCAATGGAGGCAGGCGTCCCCCCGACCGGCGGGACATCCTCCGTTTGCTCGGAGACAGCGACATCTGGGGACACAACAGGTAGGTTGGGTCATCAATCAATTACAATAGGTTTGAAACGAATTTTGAGGAGCTAGCAGTTTTCGATTTGATGCTTTTTCTTCATATGAGAGGAAGGAAAATTTGCAAACACCCCAGCAGTGTGTCGAAATCTCAGAGGCCCAGCCAGTCGTGGGTTAAAATGAAAGATTCTTGTGCCTCTCCAGCACTGCACCAGATAAACAGGACACAATTACATACTCGACCAACTATTTCCAAAGAACAAAACAAACGAAACCATTGGCAAAAAACAAACTCAACCCAGACCAGTGATGGGCCTGGCCACTCTCAGTAGCTACACGCTGTGTCACTCCTCACCTTGGAATAGTGGCTGTTGGCCCACTTGATGCGCTCCTTCCGTTCCTGACTGCAGGATCCGGACATGGCAGCTGCAGGGCGGGGAGGCGGTGCTGCCAGCGCTGCACCCCGACACTGCTTGCCGTCCCGAGCGGACCAGTCAGTTCGCAGTCCGCAGTCCGCAGTCTACTCCTTTTGGTCCCGCGACTCACTCAGTCTCGTCCCGCGCCTCACTCAGTCCGGTCCTCGCGTCCCACTCAGTCCGGTCTTCACGTCCCACTTAGTCCGGTCTTCACGTCCCACTTAGTCCGGTCTTCACGTCCCACTTAGTCCGGTCTTCACGTCCCACTTAGTCGTCAACGCCGACTGAAATCACATACCAGAGGTCAGAGTCAGCTCTTAGGCGGCTGGAGTCCGTCTGCTTATGCGTAGGACATGCATGTTCACATCAGTGTGTTGAAGCGTGCGTCTGATGTCACCGTTGTAACACGGACAAGGTCCAGCCGGCCAAAATGACCTGGGCAGTATCTATGACCATGTGTATTACCATATGTCGAAGTATGTTTTTTAACATTAGGGCGAGCGTGCGGTAAAAGGTTGCCAGATCGCAGAGATTCAACGTAAAATCAATTGGTCAAAGCTTTCGGCCCGCTGGGCATTTACATTGTATCCAACTCTTTTGCATGCAGTTTCCAAAACGGAGGTTGCCGTGGTCCATGATGAAACATTTTTCTCATTCAGGTCAACGGGTTCGCCAATCAGCGATCAAGTGTGACGAAAAATGCAAACAAAATGCCAAATGTATTTCAAGTGTATTTGAAAATCCATCTTAATGTAGCATTTCTCTCCCGAGCTAACTGCAGTTTTCTACATTCCCAAACCCTTTCATATCTTCCACTTCATCTACTTGCTCGACACGTTGACGTTTTGACAGTTTGTGATGTTAAAAATCAAAGTCGCTTTAGCTGCTACTTCTGCTGTTGACGTCGACGTCACTCAGTCGTTTGTGGTCCCGCTGAACCGAGCTCCAGTCATGACGCTTGTGCAGAGTGCCTTCTGAGTGCTGACGTCAGCCACTGCGTAATTTCCCAGGCTCGTTACAGACTTGTGGCCAGTCAGCTGGGCCACGTATTCTCTTAGGCAGCCTGTGTCCAATGCCGTTTTCACGCAGGTTTTTCGGGCCGAATGGTTTGTTCTGTTGCCCGCGATACCAGCGTTTTCACATGCCGTCCTGAGCACTGCAGAGAGATTGTTTTCCCCATAGGTGCGCTTTTGTACCACTGGCCTTCCGTGACATGCTCAGGGGACCAGCAGTGATTTACTGCCAGGAAGAAAGGATTGTCCTCCTGGGGCATCTTGATTGGGCAGCTTGTATGTCTGTACCGGACACTTGTGGGCATTTTCGGCATTTTCGAAGGCCTTTGGATTGAAAGCCAGGCTACCTGAAACAGATCCCCGTCACGGGTCTTGGTTAGCCGCTCGTTGAACTCTCAGTACTCGGTGTCTGTGGAGTCCGTCTTCAGCTGCACATCGCTCCATTTCATCTGGTGGCTCTCTCACGTCCCGCAGCTCATCCCGCTGTCAGCTGGCGGCTCTCTCACGTCCCGCAGCTCATCCCGCTGTGAGCTGGCGGCTCTCTCACGTCCCGCAGCTCATCCCGCTGTGAGCTGGTGGCTCTCTCACGTCCCGCAGCTCATCCCGCTGTGAGCTGGCGGCTCTCTCACGTCCCGCAGCTCATCCCGCTGTCAGCTGGCGGCTCTCTCACGTCTCGCAGCTCATCCTGCTGTCAGCTGGCGGATTCTCTCACGTCCCGCAGCTCATCCCGCTGTGAGCTGGCGGCTCTCCCACGTCCCGCAGGTCATCCCTATGTAGCCGAACAGCAGGGTCGTGTGCTGCACCAGAGCGTGCGCTGAAGGGCCTCGGGGCTGCTCGACCCAAACTGGCCTGCGGCATACAGCATCTGTTCCTCCTCCTCTTCGCTGATGGCGAGCGCTTCCTGAGGGCGGTTGCCCTTCCCTCTCGACTTAAGGAGCTTACACTTTTTTTCTTCTCACATCTCTCAGCCCCTGGTAATCAATATCTTTTTCAATATCTCCCTTGCCGATTTCCTTAACATAGCGGCCTATAATTGAGACCGTAGAATGCAGGGGTGTAGTTTCGCAAAATCAGTTGGGGGTGGACTCAACTCAGATTCAGGCACGTAGCCAGGATTTTTTATCATGGGGGGCACGTCGGTAGTAGAATCAAATTTTGCTCCTTAGCCAGGGGAGGGGGGGGGGGGATCGGGTCGTCAGCAGCTCGCAATTTATCTAGTATACATTATGTTTTGCTCAGGGGGGCATGACCCTCGTGCCCCCCCCCCCTCTTGGCTACGTCCCTACTCAGGTTCAACCAGTGGTAGATATAGGTTTCGATTTTGGTTTCGTGTTTCGAATTTCGCTACACATTTCGCAAAATGGGCGCCATACTCCCACATGAGGGCGCCGTCAGCGAAAGTTGTTGAGCGGGAGGAGTGGTAAATAGTACGAGTACTTCTAAAATCATATCTTGGATGGGTGGGGAGGGGGGTAAAAACATACTTTGCATACCAATTGTTCGTTTGAGGGGGCAATTGCCCATTTTTCCCAACCGTTGATCCGCCACTGAGTTCAACCTAGCGTACCAAATATTTGTCTGATCGGATTTGGTCAACAACTAACGATCTAGTCTTAGGTGTCAGAAAATATCTCATTAGTTTGTATTTGTCCAATGTTTCTTTTTGTGGCTTATATTTATTGCTGGAGCCACGGACAACAGCCAAATCGCTGATTTTCGACGCGATAATGTGATGACTATTTATTTTACGAAACGTCGCACTTTCCTTCAGAATAGCGCCCCAACAATTGTAGCGTGCAATCGGGCTTTGCAACATTGCATCGTTTCAAAAATTGCAACAACAAAAAATAAATACAAAAAAAATATGTGAAAAAGTATCTTCTGGACCCGTTCGGGCCGCTGATTGCAATAGCGTTAAAATCAGCGCTCTAGGACTTCATTTGCAATATTTAGAGCATATTGCAACATTTTGCAACAATTTGCAACATTTCGAAAATTTGAGTTTCTTGACCTCCCGGATTGATTTACGGCAACGTCGATCCGCTATTTTTCGTGGTTTTTCAGAATACCCGCGAATGTATATGAATTTTAAACAGTTGCCATTGCGCTGCCCGGCCTCGTACATAATATTTTTTGATGAGGCTGGCCATTCGTCAGTCAACATATAGGCCTCTCACTGCTCGGATATAAGGTATATCAAGATGGTATGTGGAGTTCGGTAATTGGTGGATATTAGGACAGGATCTCCCACGACAGAGCATACCGATGATCCGCCCTCAAAATCATCCTGGTCCCAACCCCAACAAATACAATCCCACCACTATCTCCCCGATCTGAACAGGTTCCTCACCTATACTTAATCGCTGAGCGTCAATTATCCCACTGGTCCTTAACTTTATCGATTATTCTGGCACACAGTCATTGATTCTCGCTCCCATTTATCCTCCTTTCAAACACTAATCTGAATGCACGGGTTGACGCCCCGGTATCTCACTCTTCCGTCTACTGCCCTCCAGTGGTGCTATTAATTACGGGCGAGAGACCTTGACCGGGTGGGGTTCCCCGCTTTTCCACTAATCCTCCCGGTAATTTCCTCCTTCGCCGTCCCGCCATGTGATGTAGTTTCGGCCGCCGCTCACCCCTCCATGGTCCGCGGCTCCGCTCTCTTACCTCAGAACATCTCGTCTTACTACGCCGCTTAATCGCTTCTTCTTAACCCGTTTCCACAACCTATTAAAATTCCGCGGTCGCACGGCTCAGAGCTACTTGGCTAAGTTGCAGCTGCATTCGCTTGCTGACTTATTGCAATCACCTGGCCAGCGCGATGGACCTGTTCAGTCACGCGGCGGCCTTTACCCCTCGCCACGTCGCCACTGATCCTGGCTCTTCAGCACGTCATGGTGCCTCTGCGACATCATTCCCCGGTCGCCCGGTACGACCTGGGGAATTCCATGATGGACATAAGACCTATTAATTTTATATGAGGGTCGGGAAGACAAGTGTGGCATATTGCGGCACAAACAACATAAGATCTGTCAACCGGCATACCTCGCAAGCCCTCCTCGATGGCTTAACTTCGCTTAACTCATCCGCTCTCGGCCTTTCCTGGCCCCCCTAATCACCTCTCAACCTGCCCCACAGCCTAATAAAACTCCGAGGTCGCACGGCTCAGAGCTACTTGGCTAAATTGCGGCCGCTTGCGCGTGTCGACTTATTGCAATCGCCTGGTCGAGCGCGATGGACCTATTCAGTCGCACGGAGGCAATCACCCCTCGCCGCGCCGCTACTGATCCTAACATCTCCGCACGTCGCGATCTCGTTCGAGTTAGCCCCATCCGGTTGGCCGGCACCACCTGGGTAGCTTCGCGATGGACATAAAACCTATAATTTCGTCCGAAAGTCGGGATAACAAGAGCTGCACGTTGCGATACAAAGCGCCATGGCCTGATCGTTCGGCGTACATCACAGGTCCCCCTCGATGGACATATATCTTCTCCTCTTGGGCGGCATCCCCTCACCCACTCATCACCAGCTTCCCACATCTTAACCACCGATCTTCACTCCGGCGGCACAATCCCTCGCCCAAACCACCTCACTCCGACGGCACAATCCCTCGCCCAACGCACCTCAGCGGCACTGCATCGCCCGACTCACCCGCTCGCTAGCCCTACTGGCCACCACAGCATATGGCGTCTTACGGCGTTAGTTCCTGGTTAAACGTCATGGCTCGGGAACGATTCCACTATCAAAACAACTTACTTTGTCCCTCCTGGGCGCCCGACATTAATTTCCCGCATCGTTAAATGATTACCCAAACCCGTCAGCGAACCAACCGTTATCAGCAGAGTCCAAAAACGCACAGGGGTGTAGCACATACCAACCTCGTTTCCCGGCTAGGATTAAATCGTCCTCATCGAAGCTTGTCATTCCTTGATTCTCCGATCTCTCTCGGATGTTCGACGTCAGCGGGTTTCGCCTTTGGAAATCACACGCCCACCTGCATGTATACGCGTGAGTATGTACGGATGCGAGTGTATGTTTGTATGCATGAACGGGTGTGCGTCATACGCCTTCATGCGTGCATAGACGTACTTGTGCCCACCGGTGTGCATACGCATACCTGTTCGATGTGTGTGTGTGTGTGTGTGTGTGTGTGCGTGCGTGCGTGCGTGCGTGCGTGCGTGCGTGCGTGCGTGCGTGCGTGCGTGCGTGCGTGCGTGCGTGCGAGCGTGCGTGCGTGCGTGCGTGCGTGTGTGTATGTGTGCGTGCGTGTGTGAGCGTGTGTGTGTGTGTACGTCACTGGTGTTATCCCAGGTTAACTCAAGTTACTGCCATTAGCTGGTCCGTCATATCCATTTTCAACAATCACGCGTATAGTTCCCCGTAACCGAAAACATCTATAACTTTAACTCTTCGAAACATACCTACAACTTCATCGTCCGTCTCACAGTGTTTACGCGCCCGGGCCGGCTCCCCTCCCCTCCGTCCGCAGCGCCATACCAGCTGGTGTCAATTAGCCGCTGGACCCTTCGCCGCCGCTGTGAGCGGGTCATTCCCTACGTGCCTGGCCTCGGCGGGCCGGGTACGGAGACGCATCACATCTCAGCGGCCATTGCTGGGATGTGAACGCCCTGACATACTTAAATAACACGATACTTCTCTGCGAAACCGGTGCCAATAGATCACCGTGAGCAATTTATTTAAGTGCTAGGTAATTGGATAAAATGGTATATCTCTTTACAAAAGTTCAGTTGCAGCTAAGTTTATGATTTATATGCTTGTATAGTTTTTTTCACGGCTTACTATCATATACAGTAAACTTTGAACATTCCGATAGCCTGTTAGCAGCTACTCTCAAATCAAACGTGTTGACTGACAAATGAGCTTGACAATCGGTTCGTATACATTCAACGAACATAATTAAAACCAATAATTACCTAAAACTTTGACTTAATTGTCAGTGCATGCGGATGAATATTTATGATATGATGCGCCAGGAAGATATTTTGTTCATGATGGATTGCAACTGACGGATGAAGAACGATTTGCTTATCTCACGCTGGGGATAATTTGTCGTATTTTTTATGTGAACTAAAAAGGTAATTATTCCGGTTTTTCTCAAATCTTTGAAAATTTTATTTTCTGGGGATTTTATAAAAAAAAAGTTAGGGATCAAAAACCCAAAATTTTGCAAATCCGAGATTGCCATTTTAAAGAGAATGTCATTGTGTATATTTGGTGAATTGTGTTTGCAGTTTACTTTAAAACTATGTTTTCTACTATTTTTATAATATTTCTCGTTTTTCCACCAACATGACGTCATCAAAACATGATTATCTCCCCAACTACTCAACCAATTTCAATTACACTTTTACAGCTTACGTATAATTGGTGTAGACTCAACCATTTTCCCATTTTTTTCGTTTTCTACCATTTTTCAAATATTTCTCGTTTTTCCACCAACATGACGTCATCAAAACATGATTATCTCCCCAACTACTCAACCAATTTCAATTACATTTTTACAGCTCACGTATAATTGGTGTAAACTCAGCTACCGAAAATGTCAGCAAGATGCGCCGCATGTGTAAAAAGTTATTCAAGAAAAACCTCAGGGGACAGTCAGTCCCCCCCTAGAGCGAGGGTTAAGAGGTGAAGCGGTGCGAAGTGGCATATGTGAAAATGGCCCGCTGGTGTGTTTACTCTACCGTTGGGCGGCGAGGCTGGCCGGCTAGTGATTTCGCTTCCTGAAACATGGCCGACGGTACTCGTGCTAACGTGGCCGGGCCCGCCCGGGCTCAGGTGCTGAGAGGTGGACAATTTAGACGTAGTTCCAGCACGAAGAAATGTAACCAGCGTTACACAATCATCGTCAATTTCGGCAGGATAATTTAGCTCAACTAAGCCACCCTATGCAAAATGTGTTTGTACTTTTGTGCTTTTTTTGCCTTTGGTAACATTTTGCCATCTCAAATTTTCATCATCACGCATAAAACATAGAAGAAATACGCAAAAAAATAGGGTCCATGCCTCCCCCCCCCCCCCCCGCCAGTGGCGGCGGATCGATCGTATTTGCGGACAGGGGCAAAGCAATCTCCAGGGCCCCCGAAGCGTCAGGGCCCCTTTGAAAGACTGAGGGCCCCTTCGCCTGTTACTGAGCGGGAGAGATGTAAATTGGCGACCGAGTGCACCCTCGGGCCGATCGAAGACACTCGTCCTCGAGCCGACTGGAGGCCACTCAGGCCGACCAAGGGTCCTTCAGACGGATCGAAGGCTTCCTCAGGTCCACCGAAGGCACTTCAGGCCGACCCCGATAGCCCCTCAGGCCCATTGAGGGCCCCATCGGGCTAGTTGAGAGCCATCTCAGGCCAATTGAGGGCCCCCTAAGGCCGACTGAGGGGCCTCTCAAGCCGGCCGAGGGTCCTCTCAGGCCGACTAAGCGCCCCTCAGGACATTCGAGGGTCATCCCAGGACGACTAATGGCCCCTCAGGCAGACTGACGGCCCCTCGGGCCATCAGAGGGCTATCCTAGGACAACCAAGGACCCCTCAGACCGACTGAGGGCCACCTCAGACTGACTGAGGGCCCTCAGACCGAAGGACCCTCAGGCTGACTGAAGGTCCCTCAGGCCATCTGTGGGCTATCCTAGGACAGACAAGAACCCTTCAGACCGACTGAGGGCCGCCTCAGACTGACTGAGGGCCCCTTCAGGCTGACTGAATGTCACTCAGGCCGACTGAGGGGCCCCTGAGGCCGACTGAGGGCCTCGTCAGGCCGACTCAGGGCTCCCTAAGGCTTACTGAGGGCACACTCAGGCCGACTGAGTGCCCCTCAGGCCGACCGAGAGCCCTTTCGGGCAGACTAAGGGCCCTCAGGCTGATTGAGAGCCCACGGGGAGGCTAAGGGCTATCTGAGGCCGAATGAGGGCACCATCGGGTAGACCGATGGCCCCTCAGGCCGAATGAGGGCCCCCTAGGGCCGGCTGAGGGCCATCTCAAGCCGACTGAGGGCCCCCAGCGGCTGACTGAGTGGCCCCTCACGCCGACCGAGGGCTCCTCAGGCAGACAGAGGGCCCCTTCAGTCTGACCGAGAGCTCACTGAGAACTACGAGGTCCGACCGAGGGTTCCCTCAGGCTGTTCGAGGGCACCTTGATTGATGGCTCTTGTGTCAATTGATTTTCTCGGTCAAAAATAAAAGCAATATTTCCACAATATTTCCCTCATTGCAAATTTATGGGGGGGGGGGCAAACACATATATTTGCTCCCAAACTTCTTGACTGGGGGGTGGGGGCAGATACCCCCTCTTCTGCCGCCCCTGCCCCCTCCCCCGTTCCTATGCCTATGGTTTGCCTTTGCACATCTGACATCTGCAATATTTTTCAGAGATGAGGAAAAACGAAAAACGGTGGCACGAAGCGTCTCCGTTTTTCTTTGCCCACTTTATACCTCATCTTTAGTCCCAAGTTCGTCATCTTTGAGAGAACCCCTCTTATGCAATTTTGTTCTTGCGGATTTGAACTTTTCTCGTCTTTGGGTACCTTTTACTCTATCAAATTTCCCTTGCTGTTTCAACAACAACAAAAATGAATGGTTTCAACACAAATCCTGACCCAAAAGCCCCTTGTTTCTGTAAGAGGCGTCTCTAAAAGTCGATGCTAATGGTCCAAGGCCCGTCCGTCTATATATTACAGCTGACATCAGAGATGTAAAAATCCATATCACATATTTCCCCACAAGGCAAACAAATTAGGCGAAAACCAAACGGCATTACTTTAGAAGAATAAAAGAGACAAATATGGCGCAGCTATGCCAAAATATGCGCATGTAACTTGCTTTTGTTGTCGCATTGGCATTCTTGGATGCCCTTGTTTGTCAAATTTGTGCTTTGTTTTTGCAAGTTTTTGTTTCTTTGGTAATGGAATTTAGATCTATATTTTCCCCCAAAATGACCCTAAACTGATATGCCTCTCCACTTTTGATCACCCTAACCTTAATTTATCTTGTGAAACATATTTGTATTGCTGGTAATGCTGGAACATTATGAGCAAATTGAAGATTCTGATTCTTATAACTCTTACTTGTAGTTGTTTAGGTCTATGATCATTCATGTTCTTGTTCCAGCCTAGGATGATCAGTGTGCTGTGAGATGGTCAAATCATATTTCTGTTTTATTTTTCATAGTGTCATTTGCATAAACATAATTGTACTAAAAAATCTGCACAGGTTTTGGCCAATGTGAAGGTGGATTCTGATGCTTTTTCGTTAACCAGGAACAAGGCCAAATTGGGATGTCATGCTTTGCTCATTTTACCATGTACATATTTCATAAAGTGACATATTTTCATGCGTGTGCACATGGTTGTTTACTGTTTAGACTACCTGGTTGTCAATAAATAGTGTTGATCTTTAGTTTATATAATAAGTTATGTTAAATCTGTTTTGTTTTTACTTCCTTTTTCTTTCATACTGTTTTCTATGTCTAATATTTATTCTGTAAAGTTGGAGGGGGCTGACTGACAAGTTGGGTGGGGGGTGGGGCTGAGCCACAAGTTGGGGGGTGAAGCTCCCCCTCCCCAACTGAATAGGATCCTACGCCCCTGGTAGAATGCATGGAGCTGGTCTCGTACTCACCGCCGTCAACCTTTTTCAACTGGATGACGAATAAACAGAGCAGCTTGTTCAGCCGTTCTTTGTCCAACATTTATGGATCACCAATGCCGGACGTCGCCGCGAATTTCTAACCCAATATGCTGTTTTTCTTACAGTGGAGTCACATTTCGAGGCTTGAACAAATTACCTTATCTCGTCATCCTCTTGGTCACTGAAATAACCCAGATAGTCTGGGAAATATGGAACAAATTCCCTTATCTCGTCATCCTCTTGGTCACTGAAATAACCCAGATAGTCTGGGAAATATGGAACAAATTCTCTTATCTCGTCATCCTCTTGGTCACTGAAATAACCCAGATAGTCTGGGAAATATGGATTCTCCATTTTGCTGACGTGAGCGACATATGGTAAAATAAACACCAGTAAGGCGCCGTAGTTGGCGATGAACGAGCGAGCGCCAAGGAAATTATGGTGAATTTCAACTCGATAGGGCATGTAGTTTCTGAGATACAAGAAAGGTGCGCACGTGCGCACGTGCAGAGGCCCCCCAACTCCCCCAACTATACCCGAATCCCTGACTCTTTTTTTGTTTTCCGTTTGTCCCACCGAAGGGCTACTTTATTCACACACAAAAAAAAACATCAATACAAATAGCATTGCACATTGTCGCACTCACATGGTCATACAGCATACAGCCGTCTCGCTACGGCTCACATCTCCTCACTCTGGCACACACCACTTTAGCCTGTCTAGACAATAAACTTCTCGCTTACATCGCAGTCCAGTACATGTGCAAATGAGGCGTGTGCGTGTGCGTGTGCGTGTGCGTGTGCGTGTGCGTGTGCGTGTGTGCGTGTGTGTGTGTGTGTGTGTGTGTGTGTTCATGTGCATTGGCGTCATCCACGAGTGCGTAACGCATTTAATAATTTACTAATTACGAGAGGATAACCTTTAATGTTTTCCATTTATTTTCAAGACTCTCTATCTTGTCTTTCAGTCTGCTGGCAAGCTGTTCTTTTTGTGCTTCAATTTTTAATAAATTTATCATATGAGTGGTTTCAGGTTCTTTACCGGCGTTGCGGGATATTACTGCTTTAGCTACAGTGATTATGAGTGTTTGTAATGGATCTGTTTCTTGTGGGAAGAACCATGACTGAACGTTGTGGTGAAAATGTATTTGATATTGAGTGTGAAACTTTCTATCGATATCTTGCACAAATGTTTGAGTAACTGGACACTGCCAGAGTAAATGAATTATTGTTTCGGTATCACGCGTACAAAATGTGCAAGTGCTATTGTCGGATATTCGAATTGTATGTACAAACTTATTAGTTGTTATTATTCTACTTATTATTCTGTAATGCAGGTAAAGTAAATACACTGAATTCGTAGATGGTTTAATGTGCAACAAACTCCCTTCATGATGGAAGCCGACATCGCGTTCCCATTTTTGTTTTCGGTTTCTATCAGTAATGTCACATTTTGTCCGCAATGCATTGATGAATAATGAATAGCAGTATTTTGTGATATTTGGCTTAGTGAGGAACAATTGTAACTTGAAAGGGATATTCGGCCTCTCCGCGAAAGGCAAGCGTATTGCATTTCTGACGCTTTGAGGTAAGCTACGTATGAATGTTGCATAGCACAGAAATGTCATTGATATTCGATATTGTACTTTGATTTCTTCTCGTGTTAGTATGTTGCCGTTGTTATCATTAAACAGATCTCCAATGAATCTCAGCCCTTGATTATCCCATTGATTGACAATAGATGTTTTGAATTTTGTGTAGTCTGAGAACCATAAATGCTCCCTTATTATGTCTTCCGGTTGAAGATTTAACAGTTGATTAAATTGAATGAGAGAATCTACCACTTCTCGCCAGAATATGTTGCTTATCTGTGTTTGTATTACTTTCAGCTGTGCCGTGCTGTATGTGAGAAGCTTCAAGGGGTCCAACTGCTGTAGGTTTGCCGATTTTGTCCAATCGGCTGTGGAACTAACTAATCGTTTTAACCATGACATTTTCAAGCTGTGTATAAAAGATGTTAAGTCAATCATTTGGAGTCCATCAAATTCAAGCTTCTGAATTATTTTCGTTCTTTTAATGCGATCTGGTTTGTTATTCCATAGAAAACCGTATACACTGAGAAACAGTGTTTAGAACTTTGAATGATTGGTTTCGTTCGAGGTACTTGGTTAGTCTCCATTTCATTGGAATTATCTCGACATGGAGACATTTTTCATGTTACAGTATGTCAACTATCTCACTGCATCTCAACATTGCTACATTGTATCCGTTGAGATAATGTTGGATAATGATGAGACCCACCGAGACTCTACCACTGCATGCTGTTAAAGGGAAATAATGACCTTTTTACACAACAATGGAGTTAGCACTTGAAATCGCCAGACGAGATCAAAATATATTGTAAATTCATCACATTTTGCATGAAAACTTTCCTACCGAAAGATATTTCAAGTTAAAGTTGATAAGCGTTCCACACTTTTAACGACCGGTACTGGCACTATTTCTGACCTTTTGTCAAGTACTTTTGGTCCTCATCAAACTGCGGGCTTTTCCCGTATTATTTTTTTACGCAATGGAGTGGAAAATATATTGTGCGTTCTGCTTGTTGTGATTATATGCCCGGCGATCTTCTAAAACTAACAGCGATTGGAAAAAGTGGCAATAAAATCGGAAGCTCATCGATGCACATCAACGCGGCATAGTTAGTGGTTGCGACCCTCACTTTTTGCAATTCGATTCATTTGTTTTCAACATTAGGAGTTGTGTATAGTTTGTCTGTGGCTGTATATACACTATGCTTTATTTTATCAAGAAAAATCATAATTTTTCCCAAAAAAACTAACGAACAATAACACAAAACTGGCAATTAAATCAGAAGCTCATCGATGCACATCGACGGCGACCTATTTAGCGTCGGCGATTTGTTTACAAAGTCATTGTCATGCTTCTCGGCGCACTTAACCATCTCGGCGCACTTGGCGAGTTGTTCCTGATTAGTATACCCAAGTCCCGTAGCAGGCTTTGTTAATGACGTCATTGGTGCCATTCTTGTGTAGCATTGCAAAATATATCTGATTTCGAGTTGAAAGCTAATTAAAGACTTATTCAAATGATTGTTTTTAAGTTTGAATTTTCTTGTTAATCATTATTTAAGGTATTTTATCACTGTATTTCATAGTAGTTGACACTTCAGAAACTTGTGACGTAATAATATTGTATCCAATATGCATTTCCCTCACCTTTTGCCATTGTGGCGCAGTGCCGAGTGCTTTGCGAATACTAGCTTGCCTGGGGTTCAATTCATTCCGCTCTTATTTTATTCGAGTTGGTATAGTTTGCATGTTGTTGTTATTCATGACTTATACTGATAGTCAGTCATGCATCACGGATGCTTCACGGATTGCTTCACGGATCAGAGCACTGCTCGAACGCACGCTAGTAGCGCTTTCGTTCTCCATGGCAACCAGGCGTGAGCCAATGAAAAGCCAGAACGTATTCCCTTTCTGGCTTTTGATTGGCTGACGCCTGGTTGCCATGGAGAACGAAAGCGCTACTAGCGGGTGTCCGAGCAGCGCTCAGTTTGATCGGAAATGTCACAGAGGCTCCACAAATGCCGCACTCGATGTTAACAATGGTAGGGAAGGACGAATTTGTCAATGACCTTCATGATGTACACAAGGTACTTGTTTTGTATTTCTTCCAAACTTACAACTTTGAATTTGGGAATAATTTTATTTAATTCTTAAATTTAAATAAAATAATTTTAAAAATATAACGGGAGCCTAAGAAATTGTTGCTAACAAAATCAAAAGGTCATTATTTCCCTTTAAGCCTATAAATTGTCTTGATTAACGGACCTCATAGCGCGACATCAAAAGAAATCCGAACCGGGGTCCTCCACTCGGGAGAGCTTACACAGCCAATTACGCAACGAAGGCCCAGCTTTCCCCACGCCGACCGGCGGGAGACCCGCTGGCGCCCGTTCCGTAAGTTTTTGGCGCTAGCCGGCGGATGTTCATTTCCATCGTTCGCCGCCGCCGGTATCCTTCGACATATAGTGCAAAATTATTTGTTACATAACATTTTGAGAACATAGATAAAAATATCTGGATATATTATTTTTAACACTCTTAACGATGTTAACAAATTTTAATAAAATATCCTTATTCGCATTCTAACAAAGCAAATTGAAATGACGTCTACTACGAGCGGCATTTCCCAGGGTCGCATTTCCGGTCGGTCCGCCCAGGGGCTGTCATCCCGGGATTCCCCATGTATCGGCTGCCGAGCGGCTCAGTATTAGCGATGACGTCACTGGTGCTCTGGTCAAGTCGTGGCCAGCCCTGTCGCCGCAGCTGCGCTTTCGAGCGTTTTGCGGTCTTTTGACGGGTGTTGACGAGCGGCAACTTGAAGTTGTCGCCGTTAGATAAGTAAGTTAGGTAGTTAGGTTGCAAGTCTATACTTTTGCAATATTTTTTTTTAAAGCTTTTTTAAAGCATATCTTGAACATTAAGCCAAAACAATGCCATTTCTCGCCTCTCAGCCAGACCGGGGAAGCGTGTGGCCGTCTCGCCCCTCAGCCGGACCGGTGCAGCGTATACCCGTCTCGCCCCTCAGCCAGACCGGGGCAGCGTATGGCCGTCTCCCCCCCTTCCCCTCAGCCGGACCGGGGCAGCGTATGGCCGTCTCACCCCTCAGCCAGACCGGGGCAGCGTATGGCCGTATCCCCCTCCCCCCCTCAGCCGGACCGGGGCAGCGTATGGCCGTCTCACCCCTCACTCAGACCGGTGCAGCGTATGGCCGTCTCGCCAGTCGCCCCTCACACAGACCGGGCAGCGCATGTCCGTCTCACCCTCAGCATGAATTAAGGGAGGGATAATTATTCGCGGTAAATGTAATATTAAATAGGATCGTACCTTAGGCGCAACTATCCGTATCTCGTTCGAAATATTTGCACCGCACCGAGCCGCGTGCGAGGACAGCCGAGTCGGACCAGAGCACCAGTGACGTCACGCTAATGTGCGATTGGGGCGCTAAAATCCCCGGATGACTCTACCTCTCTTATACGGCCTTAGGTCCGTCCACCCATGTTTGGCCCCATGTGGTGTTTTCTCATTTGTGGCGCATAGTGGCTGTTGACTCGACTTTATGGTAAGTATTGAGTGATACATGTGGAGTTATTCCTTTTCTTTGAAATTGTGTCGCTCACATTTATGTAAGGAATGCAGCATGTATTATTTGGCATTATGGTGCATGTATCGACGAAGCTAGTACTTACGTGCGCCGGATATACCGCACGCTCACATAAAAAAAAAAATCACTTAACTTATGGCAGACAATGCAGTTACCTACATTCAAATCATCTTCGTTAATTGAGAGGGGCTATTTGTTATATTGGAGGTGGCAAAATTCATGTTTTTTCACAATTCAGAACTCATTGGATTTTGTTTCCTCATGCACCAGTCTGCAGAACGTGGGGTAACGGTGGGGCTGGCGTCACCGCCGCGGCCGGGCAATCAAATCAAGGTTCAAGGTTATTATCACCGTTGTTGGTCTGGAGTCATGGGGAAGCTTTATGACGTCACCAGATTCTGGCTACGAGCGAATCTTAGGCGGACCCGATCGGACTTAATGGCTACGAGCAGGTTTCGTCCCGATCGGACTTAATGGCTACGAGCTGTAGACCGACCCGATCAGACTTAATGGCTACGAGCTGTAGGCCGACCCGATCGGACTTAATGGCTACGAGCTGTAGGCCGACCCGATCGGACCTAATGACGGGGTTAGGTTAGGTTAGGTTAGTTTCATTAATTCCGATCGGTTCGGCCTACCGCTCGTAGGTATTAAATCGGGGCGGCCTAAGATTCGCTCATATCTGGTGACGTCATAAAGCTTCCCTATGACTCAAGACCAACAACAGTGATAGTAACCTTGAACCTTTATTTGATTGCCCGGCCCGACGATGACGCCAGCCCCACCGTTACCGAACGTGGAAGGTTTCGACAAGATCTTGTCAGGGGCAGGGTAGGCAAAAGTGGGTCAAATCAGGGTAGAGGGCCAGACTGGAAAAAAACATGTTATCGTCGACATGTTCAGTGTAACTCCGATTGCGCAGAAATTTTGGTGCAGCGTCCAGCGTAAATCACTGAATGTGCCAAAATTGTGGTGCAGCATCCAGCGTAAATCACTGATTGCGCAAAATTTTGGATCAGCGGCCAGCGAAAATCACCAATGGCAAAAGTTTGGCACAACTTTCAGCGCAATGACCAACTGTAGGCCTACAAAACAAGGTATTGTAAGCCTAGGACCGATTTTAGGCCTACACAATTTCGGAGCAGCGTCTAGCGCTGCCTAGTTACTGTTGTCTAGTTGTCTAGCTAGTAGCTACCCTGGTCTAGCGTAACCGATTGTGTCAGAATTTCGGCACAGCTTCCAGCCCCAGCAGGTCGGCCATGGCGTTTGCCAGCAAGGCCTGGACTATCTGTTTAGAAGCCTCCAGTAAAGGATATGTTGACCTGTGCCCCGCTGGGTTCGCCATTCAAACGGGGAGGAGATTAAGCCCCCTCGTTATCTTCTGAACCAGTAACCGCAGTGAGACGCGCAAGGCGGTAATCAAACATTTTCAAAATAAAGTCTCATGTCATGTGACAGTGGCTGAGTCGTGTCAAATGTAAACATTGATATAAATTAGTTGCAGGGTCATACTTTCCATCCAAAGCCTAACCCACACAATGCTCGCAGAGGACTAAGTAGGAGCCATTTTCACAACCTGACATAGTTCATAAAAGGTCAAGGTCAGGTCATAAAAGGTTAAACTTTGAAATGGATTAAAGGGAGATAATCACCTTTTGATTGTGTTAGCAACAACTTATTTGGCTACCGTTATGGTATTAAAATGTTGTGATCTAAATTTAAGAATTAAATAAAACTATCCCTAATTCAAAGTTGGAAGTTTGGGAAAATTAATGATCGGTATTTTCCCTCTACTGTTGGAAAGCGCAACATCTAGCGCTTTTGCATCAATATGTTCAACGTTGTTGAATGGCACTTGTAAACAAATCGCCGACGCTAAATAGGTCGCTGTAGTTTTGCTTGGCACCGGCCGGCCGGTGCCAAGCTAAACTGCTGATGTCAATGACTT
>JAXIVJ010015717.1:0-30773 GCA_036785665.1 Chirona hameri
ATATATATATATATATATATATATATATATATATATATTATATATATATATATATATATATATATATATATATATATATATATATATATATATATATATATATATATATATATATATATATATATATATATATATATATATATATATATATATATATATATATATATATATATATATATATATATATTACTTTATTTGGAATGATCGATCAAACCCATAACTAGTAAAAGGTTCTAAGGGCGTAGCAACCTGAAACAGACGTATACTTTCGAGTCAGTTGATGATAAGTTAACAATTAAATTAACTTTCTTAATATATTATGCGTCTCCTAACCGTCTGTTAAAATACACCTTCTTAACCCTATTCCCTGCGTGGGGCAGATGCTGCCCCTCCCGGTAGTTTTTCACTTGCCGCTTCTAAACCGTTAGGCCTAGCGTCCTGAAACTTGGTGACTTTCCCCAAAATTAAATGGCGCGTGTTGTGTCAAAATGTTGAAAAAAAATCAGTCCAGCAGAGCCCAATTTTCTTCCTCCGCGGATCTGGGCCCGTCACCTTATTTTGGTATTCGAGCTTAAGAAATTCACTTTTCGAATTCACAAAAATTGATTTTGTGGACATTTTCCGAGAAAAACAATTTGAGGGGGGGTCAAAAACCTTTTTTTACAAATCTGAAACAGCCATTTGGAAGAAAATGTAATTTAATTTCTTTTGACGTTTTTTATTTGCAATTTGCTTTGAAACTTTATATTTACGCTTTTCCAACATTCATTGTTTTTCCACCAAAAATGGAATAACATGACGGCATTAAAACGTTATTATCTCCCAAAATACTACCAAAATTTCGTTGACATTTAGTGAGAAGACGTAGGATTGATGCAGTATCATGCACTGAAAGTTTCACGTTGATATCTATAACAGTTTTAAAGTTATTGAGAAAATCCGGGAGGGGGCTTATTCTGCCCCCCCCCCCTCCCAGCGGGGCGCGTGTCACCGGGGCTGCATGAATTGCATCAGGTGTGCTGTTTGGTCTATCACTGAAAGCAAGGGATACATACAAACTTCAAATGCAATCACTTGAGAGAGAGAAAAAAACGTTTTCATGAAGTTTTCTCCTAAGATCATTGTTTTTTCGCGTTCAGTGCAGGGAACGCGCAGGGGGGGGGGGGGGGGGGGGTACTTGTATTGCATGCCCCCCCCCCCCCCCCCCAATTTTTTTTTGTGTGTGTGTGTGTGGGGGGGGATTTCCCCTGATGTCCGCCCCCTGGATCCGCCAGTGGTGGCGGATGCCATCCCCCCTTATATTTTTTTGGGGCAAATAGCGGAAAACGACGCCATTTCGCGACGCCATTTTTGATACAACTGCTTGCCTATCAATTGCCAAAATCCTGTGAATTTGTTTACCTCAGGTCTCCTCAGGTCACGTCACTAAGTCAAGGCTAGTGATCCCACCTCTAAAAAATGAGAGGTCGTGCCGCCGCAGCACATTGTTTGACCAATCAGTTAGATACTCACAGGATTTAATCAGGTCACAAACACCTACAATTCTGCTATTTCAGATGATTTTTATATCGGTGACCTAAGGTGAAGTTTATTTTGTGACCTCCCAATTATAAGTCATTGGGAAACATGAAAATGCATATAAATCCACAGAAAATTGCTAAATGTGCCCAATTTTCACCAGAATCCCGCATCTTTTGCAAAATACAAAGATCCAGTGGCGGATCTAGGGTTGGGCAAAATGGGCAATTGTCCCCTCCCCCCCAAAAAAAAACGCTTGAAATCGGCGCAAGATTGACACATTTCTTGATATAGAAGAAAATCTCAGCAACTTTTACTAAGGGAAAGTTAGCTTTGACACGCGCCCTGGACGGGAGGGAGGTGGAGGGGGGGGGGCGAAATCCACCCAACCCTCCGGTTTTTCGCGGATAGCGCAAAAATGGCGGCGCTGCGCGCCGCCGGTTTTGCAAACCTGTTCGGAAATGAACTACCCACATTATGTCAAATTCTTGATCACGGGTCATCTCAGGTCAGGTCACCAGACAAGGTCACGTGATGCGCTCTGAACCCCGCTTTAGCCAAGCTAAGTAGCTGTTGGATAGCTCTGTTGTTTTGTGTATTTTTTGAGGAACCACATTATATTTAGATATAAGGATTAGATATTTAGTTTTGTGGATCGTTTAGGTATTATTTTTAAGCATTCATAGTTAGCTGTTACCTCTTACTTGCTTTTTAAAGGACTTTTCATTCTAGCTTGTGTGCGCCAAAACTGTCTTAGTCTTATTTTTGTGTTATTAGTTGCAGGGTTGGATAAGTAGATATTTTTAGAAATTAGGGATAATTAAGGTGTATTTAGTATTCAGTTTATTTAAGGATTAGATATTTAGTCTAGTATTAGGTGCACTCATAGCTGATTTGTGTCACTAGCTTTACTTAGATCTAGTTAAGGTTTAGAAGAAGAAGAAAAAAGTTAAGTTAAGTTAGTAAAGTATTGAAAAGTGCATAGTACCTAAGTTATATACCTAAGTTACTAGTGTATTCAAATGAGCATGACTAGGATGCAGGCGAAGGTAGCAGAGCTAGAGGCCCTCCAGGCTAGGGTAGCAGAGCTTGAGGCGCAGTTAAGTAAGTGTAGGTGTAGAGATGAGCCGCAGGAGGGTTTAGCTCCTGACCAAGGAACGTATGCGCAGATCGTGGTTAGGTGGTCAGAAAAGGAGCCTACAGGATCAGGGACCAGTGGTAGTTCTGATAGGGGCATAAGGGAGGAGGATAAGGCAAAGGTGGATAGTCCGGCTGGGGTTTGGAAGTGTGTTGAGGGTCACGTTTCTGGAGACTCAACATTGTGGAAAGTAATGCTAGGGCCACAGACAGTAAGGATGAGGAGGGGTGCTGGGTAATGGAGGGTGGTAGCAGAATCTGGAGGAGGAAGAGGGAAGGGGATCAGGAGGGATGGACAAAAGTTCAGGGTAGAGTCAGGCAGTACAGCCTCGGAGAACATCCGCAGGTTACAATAGCAAATAGGTTCAGTGCGTTAGAGTCAGCAGCTGAAAGTGACAGGGAAGAGATTCAGCATTTAGTGGTTGGGAACTCAAGGGTAAGGCCCTTAAGGCGAACATTCTGTGAGAAGAGGGACAGATGTATAGTCAAACCAGGGGCAAGAGTAGTTGATATGGGCCCTGTCATTGAGGCAGAACTTGGTAGGAGTAGCCCGGAGACAGTTATACTACAGGTGGGGGTGAACGACATAGGACCTAGGCAGAGTGTGAGAATAGTAGCGGAGTACCGGAGCCTGCTGCAGAGGTTGAAGGAGTCCAGGAAACCAGTCATTGTGACTGGCATCCTCCCTCGCTGTGGAGCCAGTGAGGAGTGGTACTCGAGAGCTCTGTCTGTGAACAGCTCAGTTCAGAACTTATGTTCAGCTATGGGGCTTAGTTATGTAGACTTATGGGATCAGTTCTATGAGTGGCGTAGGTACTATATGAAGGATGGGCTTCACTTATTGGATGAGGGGGCAAGGGCTTTGGGAGATGCCTACAGAAGTGTCATTCAGGGAAACTAGGTAGGAGGGGGGGTTCAGGGACGCTAGTACTAGGGCATCAGGAAGTAAGCATTGGTAGAAGTTCATGTCAGAATAGGACAGTAGATCATAATTCCCTCAGAATTAGTAGAGTCAGCTCAAAGTATAAGATCACATGTGTGTTGCTGAATGCCCAAAGTATTAGGTCTAAATTTGATGAGTTTGAGTGTTATGTTGCCCTTGAAAAGCCTGATATCATTTGTGTAACCGAGACATGGGTTAGTGAGGGGTATAATAGGGATAGGCTACAGGATTTCGAGTTACAAGGGTATAACATGCTCTCATACTGCAGAGAATCACGGCAGGGGGGCGGAGTGTTTGTATATGTAAATAGCTTGTACTGCACTACTAGAGTTGATGATTCTAGTAAAGTAAAAGAAGTAGAATCAATCTGGCTTGATATTAAAATTGGTACAGGAAACAGAGGAAGGTTGAGGATAGGTGCATTTTACAGACCAGGGAATCTTCCAAGGAACTCCCAAGCTGAAACAGACCAAGATATTTGTGAGGAAATACGTAGGAACTTTCGGGCTCAGTGTCTTATTATGGGAGATTTTAACTTAAGAGGATACGAAAGTATAGCAGAGGAAACAAATGAGTGTAGGTTGTATAGGCAAATCTTTGAAGAGGAGCTTTTCATGCATCAGTTTGTAACAGAGCCAACCAGACATTGCTCCATTCTAGACCTTGTATTCTCAGACAACAGTGATCTAGTTAGTGGCATAAGTATTTGTGCAGGTCTAGGAACCAGTGATCACAATATGGTTAAATTCAATATCTCATCAGAAATGAGGCCCAAAGATAACCTTATTATGGTTCCAAACTTCAGCCGGGCTGATTTTGATGGTATTAGAAATGACCTCGCACAGATAAAATGGAACGTTGAGTTGGCAGGTTTAGATGCATGTGAGGCCTGGAATGTTTTCAAAGCTAGATTAAGCCAAATTCAGAATCGGCATATACCCCTCAGGCACAAACGTAACAGAACCAAGGGCAAACCAGTTTGGCTTACCCCAGAAGTAAGGAGTGCTATACAAGCTAAAAGAAGTGCATTTGGCATTTTGAAGGGATCTTCACTAGATATAAATCAGAAGGCCTACCAGAATGCAAGAAATTCAGTTAAGAAAAAGGTCAGAGCAGCTAAAAGGGCAAAGGAACTTGATTTAGCTAGACATTGTAATGCAGATAGTAAGAAGTTCTTCAGTTTTTATAAGTTCAGTACAGTTTCCAAAAATATAGGTCCATTTAAGGTAGATGATGTGTTAGTTAGCAAGGACAGTGAAATGGTTGAAGTGCTTAATGATCAGTTTCAATATGTCTTTACTATCGAGGACCAGAGTAGTATTGCAGCACTTCAGCCTGAGCTAGAGACAGAGGAGACTATAGGAGAGCTAGGTGGCATAAGTAGTGAACTTGTTCTAGAATATCTAAAGAAAGTAAGGCCTAACAAGGCAGAAGGACCTGATGAAATCCATGCTAGACTTTTAAGAGAATCTGAAAGGGAGTTGTCGGTTCCATTAGCCATAATATTTTCTAAATCACTCGCAGATAGTAAAATTCCACTTGATTGGAAAAGAGCAAATGTTGTTCCTATTCATAAAAAGGGAGATAGAAGTAAAGAGGTAAACTATAGACCGGTTAGTCTGACCTCATTAGTCTGCAAGGTGCTTGAATCAATCATCAAAGATAAGATTGTTGAATTCTTGGAGCAAAATGAACTCATCAAGGATACACAGCATGGCTTTAGGAAGGGCCGTTCTTGTTTAACTAATCTTCTGGAGTTTTTGGATGTTGCAACAGATAGCTTTGATCAGGGTAAACAGCTAGATGTAGCTTTTCTTGATTTCAGTAAAGCATTTGACAAAGTCCCCATACAAGACTGGGGTTGCAACTTAAAATTCATGGGATCAGGCAGGGGCAAGATTCTGGATTGGATAGAAACGTGGCTTTCAGGACGCCAGCAAAGGGTTATATTGAATGGGTGCCAATCACAATGGAAGGAGGTTATCAGTGGGGTTCCACAGGGCTAAGTCCTGGGCCCATTGCTTTTTATAATATTTGTGAATGCAATTGAGAACAGTATAGACAGCAAAGTCTTGAAATTTGCAGGCGATCTAAAAGTTGTCAGAATTATTAGAGGAAAACATGATCAGGATGTTTTTCAATCAGATCTGGACAAGCTAGTTGAGTGGTCTGAAGCATGGCAGATGAAATTCAATTTGAGTAAATGTAAGATTATGCACGCTGGACGGGTTAGCAGTAAACATAGGTATGAAATGGGTGGGCAGAAAATGGAGCAGATTGAAAAGGAAAGAGATTTAGGTGTCGTGGTAAACAATAGACTATCAGCGTCAGACCAGGTTGTAGAAGCTAGGAAAAAGGCACTTAGAATGCTAGGGGCCATTAACAGAAATGTTTCCTACAAGAGTGAAAAGGTAATAACAAAACTGTATTGTGCATACGTTAGACCACATTTGGAGTATTGTGTACAAGCCTGGTCTCCAACATATGAGAAAGATTGCTGGTTGTTAGAAAGAGTTCAAAAAAGGGCAACAAAAATGGTTAATTGTCTTGGTAGTTTACCTTATGAAGATAGATTAAAGAAATTGGGTATGTTTTCACTTAGATATAGAAGGCTAAGAGGAGATCTAATTGAAGTCTTCAAATTTGTAAATAGTCAGCATTCTGGATATTTAAAGGGTATGTTTGAGTTCAATAGGGAACATCGAGGTAGAGGTCATCAGCATAAACTCATTATGAAACAAAGTAGGACTAGGCTACGACAGTCATTTTTCAGTAGAAGGGTTGTAGGACATTGGAATATGCTACCAGGGGATGTCGCTGATGCAGTGACACTTGCTTCCTTCAAAATTAGATTAGATAAATACTTTACAGAGAAGGGATTAGTTCATAAATACTCGTGGGATTAGCCTTCTTTTATGCAGGTAGAGTAAGGTGATTTGAAGGGGCGAGACTGGTGGAGGGGGGGGGGGGGGGTTGGGGTGGGGGTGGGGGTGGGGGTGGGGGTGGGGTGGGGTGCAACCTCGGATGGGCCCAAGAGGCTCTTTGTTGCACTTTTCTTTTATGTCTTTATGTCTTTATGTCTTTATGTCTTTATGACTCCACCTCCAAAACGTTTTCGGTAGTACCGCAGCCACAGTTTTTGGCCGATCGGCTTCAATCTTGCAGGATTTGATACGATGATAGATAACTACAATTTGTTTATCACGTTTTTTATATCGGTGACCTAAGGTCAGGTCAATTTCGTGACCGCCAACACTGTTTTGTCAATAATTATCGACATAAAGAAGATAGAGAAGTGAAAATGGTACCAATGTGTTTGTCTCGTCGAGTCACGTCTCCCAATATGCAACATGACCTAATTGGGTTTCCACTTGACCTTGACCTGAGATCAAATTTTTCCGTTGACTTAACCTAGTCAACATTAACATGATTCAAAGCGCCTTGACGAGACAAATATGATGGCGTCAAACGTAATGCTTTATCTGTATTAGGTAAAAAGTTATTCGGGAAAAACCGTTTTGCCAAAAAATAACATTTTTGACATTTGATGACCTCTGGAGCCTAAACTATTGACCTGAGCTACAATCTGAGGACACCCTGTCGATTGCATTTTTCAAGAGTTTTCCATTACTTTTCCGTGTGTTCCTAGCTATCATAGTTTATGTGATATCTGGGGATTTCTGGAGCGAAGTCCTGAAACTGTAAAATCAGAGGTTTGACCACCTCTGGTGACCTCAATATTGACCTGACCTAAACAAATACCGATATACTTTCGATAGAGCTTGTCTCGACCTATCTAACACCGTTTTCTGCTTGTCGTTACGTTGCGTGGTTTTCGAGATCATAGGGGGGGGGCGTTTCGACGCCCCCCCCTCGAACTCGGCTCCTATGGGACGCACACCAAGCCCGAAAACATCGTGCGAAAGCTTGTCCAAAATAATTTTGAATCTAGTTCGGAATTTTCCTTAGCAGGTCAATATTGAGGTCACCAGAGGTCATCAAAGGTCAAATTTTCCATTTTTAGGACTTCGCTCCAGAAACCTCCAGATATCACAGGAACCAGATATCCAGATATCCAGATAGATGGAACAAACGGAAAAAAACAATGGAAAGCTCTTAAAAAATCAAATCGTCATGGATCGCCACTTGTCCTCAAATTTGAGCTCAGATTAATAGTTTAGGCTCCAGAGCTCATCAAATGTAAAAAACCTATTTTTTAGCAAAAGAGTTTTCACAAATTATTTTTTACCTGAATATGATAAGGAAATAATTTTGACGTCATCGTGTTTGTCTCGCCAAGGCGCTTCGAATCAAATTCATGGTGACCAGGTTAGGTCAACATAGATATTTGACCTCAGGTCAAGGTCAAGTGGTGACCCAATTAGGTCATGTTGGACATTGGGAGACGTGCCTCAACGAGTCAAACATATTGGTGGCAGTTTCACTTCTCTATCTTTGTTTTGTCAAGAGTTATTGACACAAAAGTGTTGGTGACCTCGGATGACCTCGGCTGACCCTGCAGGGGTCACCGAACAAAAATTGAACCTGGCTCTTCAAGAATGGCTTATGATAACATGATCTAGAAGTAATTGGGGTGATATCGTGCGTATCCTCAGAATAGGAAGCATTTTAATATTTCCCCCTTGATATTTAATGGGTAGGTCACGAAATTGATCTGACCTTAGGTCACTGATATCAAACATCCGAGATTCACGAATTGTAGGTACCTATAACCTTATGAAATCCTGTAAGTACGATGTCGATCGGCCAACAACTGTGGCTATGGTGTGACCTCAAGCTTTTTTGGAGCTGGGGTCACGTGACCTGGTCTGGTGACCTGACCTGAGATGACCCGAGGTATTTTTTTTAATATAATGTGGAAAATTGATGCCCAAACAGCTATGCTAAAAACGGTGGCACTGCGCGCCGCCGTTTTTCCGCTATCCTTGAAAGCCCTGAGAGAGAGGGGCGTCTAAACGCCCCCCCCCCCCCCCGCACGGTGCGGGTTAAATCAGCTATCAATGCATAAGCAAGCCAAATCCAATGCGTTTTCATAATTGTGTGAGACTTTTTGGAATTCCCCCCCCCCAACCACCCGTTCTGAATCCGCCAATGCAAAGATCCATGTGGAATTTGTATCCTGTGACCTCAGAGGTAAAATATATTCACCCTGAGGTCATTCGTCATTTGTCTTCCATAACCTTTTTTACCGAACCAGTAAGGCGCCGTAGTTGGCGATAAACGAGCGAACGCAAAGGAAATGTATGGTGAATTTCAACTCGATCAGGGAAGTAGTTTCTGAGATACAAATACGTGGTGCACACGTGCGCACGTGCAGAACCACCCCACCACTGACTTGTGGGAATGTGGCGGCTGAGAGATCCCTAACCACACTCCAAATTTGAACACAATCGGCTCAGCAGTTGCCCCCACCCACCCCAAATTGTGTGGCGACGTTCCTGATCCAACAACCCCCGATCTCCCCCACTCTGCCGCCAATGAGCAATTAGTTAGCAATTAGTTCAAAGGATATTGAAATTCAAGATATTCCGGAAATAATGTAAAGATACTTATTTTGGCTGGGAAATACTAAAACTTAGGAATATCATGACATTTGCATTGGATTTGTGTCCATTTATCACCAGGTAAACATATTTTATTTTAATTGAATACCTATCAAGCGAAAAATTATATGGAAATACTGAAATCAGGGTGGGCAACATTTCTTGACGGGGGGAGGGGGGTCGGGGGAAAAACGGCTCACTGGGGGGGGGGGGGCATTTGCCCCCCCCCCCAGTTAACATGTTAAAATAGGTCCTGGCTCCAGGTCCTGTTTTGGGGAGGGTGTTACGAATGCGGTTTTGCGGCGCATACTTTCTTCGTGGTTTGCAGTGGAATAAATGCGTCAGAAACAATTGCAATGCAATATGCATCATAGATACTGGGATTGTACATATTTGTGGGGCAGAGGCGCACTCAGCATAAAACAAATGGGAAGCGATACCCACCATCAAATTAGGTCCAACTTCAAATTAGTAAGATGATAAAAGCGTTACGCGCATGGTGCCCCCCAAGTTTTTCCTGGATCCGCCTATGCGCAATGTATCAAATTTAACAAATTACAGCATATAATGCCCACATGTGACGTTCATGGCGTCCCAAACAATCACGAACAGCACATTTTTTTCTTCAGAAAATCCCCCATTTTACATTACCTGAATACGCCTATGATTTTTTGTTTTGTTTTTGGTCTTATGATATATTAAAAACCAGTACATTTGAAGCTCAAAAACGTTTGAGGCATGCAAATCGGTCGAGCCACATGGCCGCAATGACCTTTAAAAAAAACACCCAACATTTTCGTATTTTTTGCCCCCTGGTCCCCCATTTTTAAGCAAAACAAAAATGTCGGGGTTTAACAAGATAAATCTTGTCATGACGCATCGAATGGCGTTTTTCCCATCGAAATCGAACGAGCGGTTCTCGAGATCTCTGGGGGGGGGCGGAATCTGCCCCCCGCAGGTTAACGTAATTCTGGCCGCCCGCAGGGAATAGGGTTAAGCCAACAGTTCGCGATTTACAAAGACATTACAGCCAACGCCTTCCCTATGTTAACGTCCTGGTACAGCGGTAATGTTAAACGTTCTGTATATTGACAGCCGAAGTGGTAACTTAAACCTTATTATTAGCCAACTATAAACAGCGTTACATTATTTGAATTAGTTTTACGATGGTGCACTGTCAATTATATTGAAGCTGTAGAGCGACATTTACGTCCCCGTGTTAGGAGATTACCGACTGGTCATTTAAAGTATAGCATCGATATACAACTGGTAAAGCTGCTAGTACTCCATCGTAGTTGGAGAAAATGTCGTTTATATGGATTTCGTAATAGGATAGCTTAGAAGGACACTAACCCTCCCCATCAACTAGATGAGTCTGAATGAGTAGCTGCCGTTTCTAAGTATCCAGTAACGTGTTGTGGAAGCTAGCAGTAATTACAGGTTCCAGCAGAGAGAAGCAAGATAAATTTACTATGGCTGATAATACTCACAGTCAGGGCCGGACAGAGATTAAATAAGTATTGGAGCTTTTAGAAGAGGCACGACGGCTTGTGTGCCCGATTCCCATATCGAAAATAAATCAGCGCGGCAAACAGGTAACGAACGTGCTCTTGGAAAATTATGCCCAGACCGAGTGATATCGACTGACCGCATATCACAGGGAGGTTGCAAGTAGCTAAGTCCAAGACTGCGGGTGCCAAATGCCAGAGGATGATAGGTTGGCGCAGATAAAGGAGAGCGAGGGAGGAAGGGATGAGAGGGAGGAGGAGGCCGGACGTGTCTCAGAAGTCACTCACGGTTAGACGGGGAGATCTCCTAAAGAGATCCTCGGGCGCTCGCAGTCGAGATATAGGCAAGGACATTCGCATAGCCCGCCATCGGTGGCGGCCGATGTTAGAATTTTAAAGGTTTTGGTCCGGCGGAGCCCCGATAGGACCGGAACAGAGGAAGCAGGTCCGGCGGAGCACCGATAGGGCCGGGACAGAGGAGGCAGGTCCGGCGGAGCCCCGGTAGGGCCCGAACAGTAGGTATAGGGGCCTCTTCCGGACAGAGAGGGTAAGACGGGCAGTAAAGCGTTGTCGGTGTTTCATATAAGTCCTATGGATGAGCTAACTCCCTCTAAATTAGGAACCGAACCAATTGCGTACAAATGCATATCTTGTGGGCGGCTCATGCCGCACTGCTGTCGTTCAGCGGAATGATAATAGGATTTATTGATGAGGACATTTATCCTACCTGGGAGTCACTTATCCAGATGGCATTCGGCACTTCAGGGAGGGAATTTTTTGGGGCGAACAAATTATTCTGGGGCGAATGAAAGCGGAATGTCTAGCTGAGAGAGTGGCGGCGAAGATGACTAAGGATAACTCTTAGGTTAAGGCCCAGTAGAAGTGGGTCGAAATCAGCCAGGACAGCCGGACGGATCATTACTCGAAGGCAAGTAAAACTTAGCAACGCTGGCATACAAGTGGCGATTAGGTTTTGTAGTTAAGCAGGTGGTAAATGGGAAGGGATAATGGAATGGATGATCCAACTTACGAACCGACTTAAGATTTTAAAGAAAGATCTGAATCACGAAGGTTGGAAATGGTCACCAGGGCGTCACACCCGACGCTAATCCTACACACCTCTCCGTTGTATCGTCCACATGGGCGAGAACCTGCCTCCCGTCCTCGAGCAGTGAAGTGGCATGTGGTGTAACCAGCTAATATGATGAACCAGATCAATCAGCCTCTCATAATTTAAAAGCATCTACCACCATCAGATGTTTTGTACGCGGAAGTGGATCTTGCTACGCTAACTACGTCACCATTTACATCTCTCCATCTGTCTCTGCATCTCTCATGACTTCTAGTGGACCTGGGCCGACAAGCCTGCCAGGTCTCACTTCAGTTCGTCCATAGAGCTGACGAAGGACGACTACAAGAGGGACAACCACCACCACAGACCCGTGGACCGGATCCTTCCTTCTCTACCCTCGTTACCCCCCTCTCTTCTTCTACCGCTTCTTCTACGTTCTTCTCCATTCCCCTCACCCTACAATGTATCCCTCCACTGATATCCCACTCTTCAACGTACCTATCCCTCCACACGCCAGAGTGTAACGGAACCTGGTTCAGTTCCCTGTCCTCTATCTTACCCTCACACTCTCTCTACCCCCATGACCTCCTGTCATTCCCCAACACTACATTACTTCAATCAACTTGCCAACAGTATACATATGCAGATGACTCTAACATTTGCCATTGTCATAACCCTCGCCCTATGGAGGGGGGGGGGGGGTCTGACAGACCCCCACCCCCTGAGTTTTTTTTCTTGAATAACTTCTTACACATGCGGCGCCTCTTGCTGAAATTTGCATTAGCTACGTTTACAACAATTATACGTATCCTATAACAATTTGAAGTGTATACAACTTTTATATCGTGACCTATGACCTTTTCGTCAAGGTCATGTCAGAACCCAAAGGGTCATTAACCTGACTCCAAAGGACACCAGTTGACCTAGATGCTCAGAATGGGACGCCTTTGGATTTTTCTTCGTTACTTTTTACGGTGTCTCTCTATCTATTTCCGTTCGGAAGATATACTAAGCGACCTGTACAATCGCTATTTTTGGACGTGGTCGTTCTTAGGTCATTCACTTGATCTGCAAGGTCATCCGTTGACCTGAAACCTACAAATTTCATACTGTTAGATTCCTCTTATGACAGGCAACATGCTGGCTCTTACCGCATTGCTCTAAGTTGCTAGGTTTTGAAGTTAACGGGGGGAGGTGTCAGCCCCCCCCCCCCCCCTTTACGGCAAAGGTGAAAAAATGTCCCCGTAGTGTGAGGGATAATTCTTTCACAATTTTCGCTCCTTGCGGGGAAAAATGTCTGAGACAGTTTTCTCCGTCCTTACCCATCATTCAGGCTCTGGAGGACCACTCAAGGTCTGGGCTTACCGATGAAGTACTGATCGGAGGCATTCTCAGAGAGCGTGCTCTCGTCCAGTAGGGCCAGCAGGCCCTCCCCTTTCTTCATCATCATGTCGATGGTGGCGCTGTTGTCGACGTACGTATATGGTGACATCTCCAGGTCGTCACCACGAACGTCATCCTAGTTTGGACACCGATAAGGACACTCGTTAAATATGTGGATAACATGTCTCTCAAAGACTATTGGCTACCACTGCTGGTCTTCTTTTACTGGGTTCTTTGCATAAACGCCTTGGGGAATTCACATCAGTACGACATGTTATGGAAAACTTATATTAAATTGGTTTCGGTGAATTGTTGTTTTAGAGAAATTATGCCGCACATTACTGCTGTACGGTATCTAATAGTGTTAGATGACAAAGATTGCGCATATTTCCAACAGCCCAGAAACAAAGGTGTTCTTTTCTGCTTATTAACTTACGTGCTCTTACCATTTCCCACTGGAAGACGGACTGGTTGTAGAAAGACTGCACTTGCTCGTTGATCGCGTTGACCATCAGTTGCTCGAGGTAGTTGGTGCTTCTGCTCTCGAATCCATACATGTCCAGAAGTCCCACGGTGTTGGACTCACCACTGAAAAGCGAGCAAACCATAAAGGCATTTGTGTTTAGCCGTACCGATGATTTGCTACCGTAGAAAGGAACTTTCACAGATCTGTCAGGTTATAATTAAAGCGTTGTTCAGTTCACAGTTCAGTAGGTGAGATGATCGAATGAAGAGCTGACGGAGGTCACGTGACACGTACCGTACCTATCAGGGCTAGTTGGTCGAGACTCACGACAGCCAACGGTCAGTTATGTCTGAGAGGACGGAGGTCACGTGACACGTACCGTACCTATCAGGGCTAGTTAGTCGAGACTCACGACAGCCAACGGTCAGTTATGTCTGAGAGGACGGAGGTCACGTGACACGTACCGTACCTATCAGGGCTAGTTAGTCGAGACTCACGACAGCCAACGGTCAGTTATGTCTGAGAGGACGGAGGTCACGTGACACGTACCGTACCAATCAGGGCTAGTTAGTCGAGACTCACGACAGCCAACGGTCAGTTATGTCTGAGATGACGGAGGTCACGTGACACGTACCGTACCTATCAGGGCTAGTTAGTCGAGACTCACGACAGCCAACGGTCAGTTATGTCTGAGAGGACGGAGGTCACGTGACACGTACCGTACCTATCAGGGCTAGTTAGTCGAGACTCACGACAGCCAACGGTCAGTTATGTCTGAGAGGACGGAGGTCACGTGACACGTACCGTACCTATCAGGGCTAGTTAGTCGAAACTCACGACAGCCAACGGTCAGTTATGTCTGAACTCACAATAGCAGCCAGGGATGAGATTCAGTCTGCACTCACAAGAGCAGCCAGGGATGAGCTTGGGTCTGAACTCACAAGAGCAGCCAGGGATGAGCTTGAGTCTAAACTTACAAGAGCAGCCAGGGATGAGTTTGAGTCTAAACTCACAAGAGCAGCCAGGGATGAGCTTGGGTCTGAACTCACAAGAGCAGCCAGGGATGAGCTTGGGTCGAAACTCACAAGAGTAGCCAGGTATGAGATTGAGTCGAAACTCACAAGAGTAGCGAGCCGGTTCAGCTTTGACTCGGGACTCACAAGAGCAGTCGTGTGAGCGTGAAGGCGGCGTTAACCCAGTTGACAATGCTGTCCACCAGACGGCCGTACAGCAGACGGGCCAGCGCGTCCCGCGAGGCGGCCGCCTGCGCCGCCGTCTTGGCCTCCTTCACCGGCTCTCCGGCCGTGATCTGGCACCGGTGCTGTAGCGACCAGGTCAGCTTCGCCTCGTCCACCGACAGCAGGAACGACACTGCAGGGATGCAAAGGGACACCGCTCACCGGACGAATGCAAGCAAGCACCATTTGTGCGGTCGACACACTGAAGACATGCTGGCCGTGAACACAATGGTACAAGTGATGATGACCCCGGCATTTGTCATGCATGCAAGAGCAGATCCGAGGGAATATTAATGTCATGGTCGCCAACCAGTCAAATGGGCCGAAAGTGGATACCTACCTTTACGGATTTTGAAGCATTCTATTTTTTTAAATCAAGGCGTATTTTGTAATACGTTCTTTATGCACAATGAGGGAGGTGAAATATGATAACGTCTTAGCATTTCGTCAGACATTCTTGGCTTTGGCCCCAAACAAACTCACTTTGCCGTTTTGGATCCGCCAGTGCATTTGAGCGTGTACAGACCTGTGCTGAGCACGTCCTTGTTGATGATGGTGACGCCGTCGTCACCGTCCTCGAATCCGACCTCGCCCAGCAGTATAGTGGCCGCCATCACCTTCCGCACCGTCTCCTGCTTGTCGCTGGAGATCTCCAGCAGGTCCAGCGTGCGCTCAAACTCCTTAAACTTCTCAGCGCTGTCTACCGGATCCAGGAACTTGTGCTTCGGCAGGAAACGGTAGCCCTGCAACGCGGCACGTGATAACTGTGAGTTCTGGCTGGGGGATATATTGTAGTACTTGATATGGTATTGTTCTTTCTCACTCGGACCGAGGGCAGGCGAGTAGTGCCCTTAGAATACACAATAAAGCTCTAGCAGTGGCAGAGTAACAAATATTTCGACATTCCACCGAATACGCAGCTTCATTACTTACGTCTCTATTCTGCAGCTTGTAAATGCCCAGCCTCCCGCTTTGCTGAAGTCCATAGTAGTACGCGTAGAGGGCGTTGAATGTTCCGTCATTCCTACAACAGTCATGCACCAGTCATTGCCTTATTTCCGTCACATTGATGGCATCGTGCACGTGGGTGTAGTAAGAAGACGCCTCACGACCTGAAGTTTTCCACTTGCTGCTAGGCGCAAGCTCTTGACAATATATTTTACACCGAAGGAAATCATGTTCAGCGGAAAAGCTGTTTGCATATCTGTAGCATACTAGCCGTGAATGCGGTCTTATTTGAAGGACATGCCTTAACCACACGTTTCGCGTCTGACAGCCTGCACACCTGTATACCACCTCACCGTGGTCGGTCAGCTGCCACCCATCGACTCTTAAGAATACAGCCACCCACCGACACGTTACGAGATCGTTCCTGATACTCACGGTCTGAAGTCGGTGACCCTCCAGCGCTCCAACATGTAGTTCCACGCGATGATGCCGCTCAGCCGGCCCGTCTTGGTGAAGGTGGTCTCCAAGTAGCGCACCTGGCGCGTGGAGGCGGCGTTGCTGTTGGTGGCAGCGCTGCCCAGCAGCTCCAGCACGAACCCAGCGCCCAGCACCTTCTCAGCAAGCGGCTTACTCTGTTCAGACGGGCAGACAGCGATGGGAAAACTTGCGGTCCTTTCGAGCTTATTCGAAGAGGAGCTTGTATTTGGCGCTACAGTTTACAAGACAAATTCACTAAAAGTCTCCTATCAGAGGGCCTGCTTACACGCGCTTACACGTCTGCTTTCAGAGCAGCACCGAACTGAACGTCTAACTGCCTAACTTGAATTATTTATTTAATAGATTGATTTGTATTGGTTAAATATAATGCATAATCCTCTATTCCTTCAACAGTCACTGTAACTCTACGTGAAAGAGACGCGGGAAACACCACTGAATTTGCTCCAATTTTCGAGAGAAAAAAAACACTACGCGGTGATTACAATAGTTCACCCAGCGCTGTCCCCACCATCTCACCTTGCCAATGTGGCAGAGGTGCGAAAGCGCCATGCGGGCGTTGAACGTCTTGCCGGAGCCGGTCTCGCCGGTGAAGATGATGGTCTGCGCGCGCTGGTGGTGCGCCATGTCCTGGTGTGCCCGGTCTGCCACGGCGAACACGTGCGGCGCGTTGTCCGAACGCGCCCGCGAACAGTACGCCTCGTGCGTCTGATTGTGAGCGGAAGGTGAAAGGAGGGAGGCTTAGAGTGGTGAGGGAAGCATACAATGAGTTGTTTCAGAAGGGAAGATTATTGGAGAAAATATGTAGAAACATGTAGTATGCTTCTATGTAGAAATATGTAGAAATGTGATGATGTGCGTGGCAAGGTGGATTTTTGGCTATATGAGAGTATACCACGAATACATGAAAACATTGTCCATGTATGCATATCCTATGGGATATTTTCGATCCCTATGAACTTGAAACATCGTTCGATGTTTTAAGTTCCTCGTGTAATATGTAATCTGGTGATCAATTGATTATTGATCACATTGTACATACGCCGTCGAGCACTGGCATCACGAGAAAGTTATCATCATAAGAAAGTTCACATCATGATATCGTCGTTCACCGCACTTCTAAACCCAACTGCTGACCTACCTTTATATCATAGAGCGGCTTAACGCAGTAAGGGTTGACGGCAATCAGGACGTCGGCGATGAAGGTGTAGATCATGTCGCGGTGGAAGCGCTTCTCCAGCAGGTTCAAGACTCCGTCGTCACTGACGTCCTCCAGCGCAGCCAGGTCGTCCTGCAGGATCTCCAGCGACTTGGAGTGCGGCCGCGTCTGGTGGGACCAGGTCAGGTCTGGTCAGGTCAGGTCAGGTCAGGTTGGCGAGTGGCGACTTGTTAAATTTTCAACTTTTGTGGAAGTTGGGACAGTAATGGCTAACTACTTAATGTCTTTGTAACCTGTTTATGACGTTGCCTCTATCACTTTACTAGTCGCGCTTCCTGTCCAGTCCAACTTCCAGAAGTAATTGATTATGTCCACAGAGCCTTGGGAGTTGGGATACCGTTGGGAGCATCTGATTGATTCTGGATGGCACTGACCCGCAGGTAGCCGGCCTTGGCGGTGACCTGGGCCGGCTGATCGCTGTCCGCGGGACCAGAGTCGGCAAGCAGTTGGGCCAGCTCCTCCTTGACAGCGGCCAGGCGCAGCTCCAGCCCGGTGAGGAACGGGTGGGAGGCCACCTCCTCCATCAGCGGACGGTTCTCGTGGTTCTTCTCCAGACACCTGCGGACCGGAACGCAGCCAGATCAGTGAGAAGCGCAGCCAAGTCTGAGAGAAGCTCAGCCAGGATAGAGAGGAATGCCGCCAAGTCGGAGAGGAACACAGTCAATACAGATAGGAACACAGCCAGGTCAGAGAGAAGCGCAGCCAAGTCTGAGAGAAGCTCAGCCAGGATAGAGAGGAATGCCGCCAAGTCGGAAAGGAACACAGCCAGGTCAGATAGGAACACAGCCAGGTCAGAGAGAAGCGCAGCCAGGTCAGAGGGGAATGCCGCCAGGTCAGAGGGGAACGAAGCCAGGTCAGAGGAGAACGAAGCCAGGTCAGAGAGAAGCGCAGCCAGGTCAGAGGGGAACGAAGCCAGGTCAGAGGGGAACGAAGCCAGGTCAGAGAGAAGTGCAGCCAGGTCAGAGGGGAACGAAGTCAGGTCAGAGGGGAACGAAGCCAGGTCAGAGAGAAGTGCAGCCAGGTCAGAGGGAATGCCGTCAGGTCAGAGAGAAGCGCAGCCTGACAAGAGAGGAGCGCAGCCAGGTCGGAAAGAAGCGCACCCAAATCAGAAAGGAAGGCAGCTAGGTCAAAGAAGAACGCGACCATTTTAGGTAGGAACTCTGTCAGTTTAGATAAGAACACTTCCAGTTCAAATAGGATCGTTGCCAGTTCGGAGAGGAAGGAAGGCAGTTAAGAGAAGAAGGGGTTAGTGGAGAGAAGAATAAGTTCAGAGATGAACTCGGGCAGTTCAGAGAGGAACTCAAGTCAGCAGTGGGAACAGTCAGTGGAACTGTTGGCTTGGGAATGGCGCCACACATTTTCTCAATGTTCCGCCATATTTGCATTCTTACGTATACAATTAGCGTTAATATTTTACACTACATAAATATCATAACTACTTGTACTTTATATCACGGTTTACTGAACTTTACATGCGTGATAGACAAAGCTGCCCGTTTTTCTCTTAACTGGAGAAATGTGGACCAAATACGGGAACCTCCTTGTTCCCCTGGCAAACACAATACTTCAAAGTACTTTCTTAGTTGCAAAACTGTGTTCTGCGGCTATAGCGACACTTGGGCCTGAGACAAGCCGCGCCGTGTGGTGGACGTACTCGACGATGAAGTCGAGGAAGGTCTGGCTCCAGTCGGTGGGTCGCTCCAGCGTCGGCGGCGGGTTGCGCGTGATCTGGAACATGGCGCGCACCGGGTGCACGCTGGACAGAGGAGGCACGCCGTCACCCAGCTCGATGGCAGTGATGCCTGCAGCACGGAACAGGGACTATCATAGGAGCACGGGATAGGGACCGTCACATCAGCGGCTCAGGGACCGTCACATCAGCGGCTCAGGGACCGCCACATCAGCGGCTCAGGGACCGCCACATCAGCGGATCAGGGACCGCCACGTCAGCGGCTCAGGGACCGTCATGTCAGCGGCACAGGGACTGCCACATCAGCGGCTCAGGGACCGTCACGTCAGCGGCACAGGGACCGCCACACCAGCGGCTCAGGGACCGTCACGTCAGCGGCTCAGGGACCGTCACGTCAGTGGCTCAGTGACCGCCATATCAGCGGCTCAGGGACCGCTACATCAGCGGCTCAGGGACCGCCACATCAGCGGATCAGGGACCGCCACGTCAGCGGCTCAGGGACCGTCATGTCAGCGGCACAGGGACTGCCACATCAGCGGCTCAGGGACCGTCACGTCAGCGGCACAGGGACCGCCACACCAGCGGCTCAGGTACCGTCACGTCAGCGGCTCAGGGATCGTCACGTCAGTGGCTCAGGGACCGCCACATCAGCGGCTCAGGGACCGCCACATCATCGGCACAGGGACCGTCACATCAGCGGCTCAAGGACCGTCACGTCAGCGGCTCAGAACAACACGTCATATCAGCAATGGAGAACAGCTCGTCGCTCCGAGTATGACCTTTTCATTGCAGACATATCAGTTATCACTACTGACACCAGGTGCCACTGTGATATATAGTGACCATAGTGACCAGACGCCACTGCTGATACGCCTATGCGGCGGGACCATGTGACGTACCGAGGGACCATGTGACGTACCGAGGGACCATGTGACGTACCGAGGCACCATGCGACGTACCGAGGGGCCAAGTGACGTACAGAGGGACCAGACGCCACTGCTGATACGCCTATGCGGCGGGACCATGTGACGTACCGAGGGACCATGTGACGTACCGAGGGGTCAAGTGACGTACTGAGGGACCAGACGCCACTGCTGATACGCCTATACCGCGGGACCATGTGACGTACCGAGGGACCATGTGACGTACCGATGGACCATGTGACGTACCGAGGGACCATGTGACGTACCGAGGGACCATGTGACGTACCGAGGGACCATGTGACGTACCGAGGCACCATGTGACGTACCGAGGGACCATGTGACGTACCGAGGGACCATGTGACGTACCGAGGGACCAAGTGACGTACCGAGGGACCAGACGCCACTGCTGATACGCCTATGCGGTGGGACCATGTGACGTACCGATGGACCATGTGACGTACCGAGAGACCAAGTGACGTAACGATGGACCATGTGACGTACCGAGGGACCATGTGACGTACCGAGGGACCATATGACGTACCGAGGGACCATGTGACGTACCGAGGGACCAGACATCAGCGCGGATGTCGTACTCGGTGTCGGGCAGCTGGTTGCAGAGGATCACCTCCGGTGCCATCCAGTAGGGTGTTCCGATGGAGGTGCCCAGGCGAGCCATGGTCGACTGCAGGTGGCGCGATATGCCTGAAGCGATTCAGCAGATATTATGAACATATGTTGAGGCACCGAGTGGAACATAGACGAAGTGGAATAGAAGGTGGGAAACCCGTCAGCATGAAATTGACATAAAAGCTGACGTACATTAAAACCAGGCGGGCTTAAATATTTGAATGCATATTGTATAAATGCAACTTCTGTGTACTTTGGTACGGTTAAATCATGGAAAGGTAGTTCAGTACAAAATAGCCCGTTATGATCCTTGCATAATTTTAATTAAGATATGGTAATTTCTAAGATGAGAGCGCCAAGAACAGCACCCTGAAATGTCCATTTTTCGGTGAGAGCATCTCTCAGAAAAACTTGAGGGATATATTTTCTTTTCACGATGCATAACATGTCAATGGTGCAAATCTTACCGAAGTCCACTAATTTGATGTCGCCGGTGTCTGTCATCAGAATATTTTGACCCTTTATGTCGCGATGCATCACATGGTTCCGGTGCAGGTGACAGGCCGCCTGTGTCAAAATGGACGAATACATTAGATGCAAACTTTAATTATACTTCTGCGTTATTTTGCGTACGTTCGCGTTTTGCATCTTATATTCATTTATCATTGAGAAGTAGTTAAAATACGCGTAGGTGCTATGACAACACTATATATTCATGGGCGAGTCCAATGATTAAAGGGACCTCCTTGTTCCCCTGGCAAACACAATACTTCAAAGTACTTTCTTAGTTGCAAAACTTACCACCTTAACATTAGTTTTGAGTTGAGATAGCCATGTTGTTGAATTTGCATTGAAATTAAGTAGGGTAGCAGTTAAAACAACAACATAGGTCTAATCAAAAAGAAATTCGAGCTTGATCTTGACAATTGTAACGAATAAACCCCACTTGTATTTGAATAGGGGTCTAAAGCCGATGACGCCACCTCTCTTTACCAAATGGTGATAATAGTCGACTTGTTTTAATCCGCGCACTGCAGGGGCTTTGCGCCGAACACGAACTGCAGGGGGATGATTTCCGCCCCCCCCCCTGAGATCTCAAAAACTACGCTACGTAGCGAGAAGCGGAAAAAGGCATTTGATAGCTTCATACATGTTCTATCGAAAGTATTCTAGTGTTATTTTAGGTCAGGTAAAAATTAAGGTCACCAGAGGTCATCAAAGGTCAAATTTTCCAGTTTTTCCTGTTTTAGGACATCGCTCCAGAAATTCCCATATATCTCAGAAACGATGCTATTTAGAAACAAACAGAAAAAAGCAAACGCTAGCCAGTTCAATTTGCAATCGACAAGGAGTCCTCAGATTTTATCTCAGGTCATTATTTAAGGCTCCAGAGGTCAAAAGAAAAGAAAAAACGTTTTTTTTTTGCTAAACCGTGTTTTGCTATTACCTTTTTACTTAATAAAGATAACGAAAAACTGTTTACGCCATTGTGTTTATCTTGTCATGGTGCTTCGAATGATGTATATGGTGACCTTGTTAAGTCAACTTAACAATTTGACCTCAGGTCAAGGTCAAGTGGTGACACAAGTAGGACATGTTGCATATGGGAAGACGTGTCTCGAAGAGACAAACACATTGATGTCTGTTTTACTTCTCTATCTTCATTATGTCAAGAGTTATTGACACAAAAGTGATGGTGACCTTGCATGACCTCAAATGACCCAATAGGGGTCACTGAACAACAATTACACTTGGATCATCAAGAATATCCTATAATAACATCATCCAGAAGTAATTGGACTAATATCATGCATATCCTCGAAATAGGAAGCATTTGTATATTTCCCCATTGACTTATTATGGGGAGGTTACGAAATTGACCTGACCTTAAGTCAGCGATATCAAAATTCCGAGATAAGCGAATTATAAGTACTGCTGCCCTCATGGCTTCCTGTAAGTTTCAAACTGATCGATGAAAAACTCTGGCTTTGGCACAACTGCAAACATGTTTGGAGGTGGGGTCACTTGACCTGGTATGGTGACCTGACCTGAGATGACCCGAGGAAATTTTTCTTCTTCAAAGTGTGCGCAATTGATGTCTTAACAGGTGTACCAAAACCCGGCGGCGCTGCGTGCCGACGTTTTTTCGCTATCTTTGAAAAACCTGAGGGGGAGGGGGGCGGAAATCAACCCCCCTCGCAGTGCGCGGGTTAAGGTTAGACTTTGAGATATTTGCGTGTTTCAAATGGTTTGGTAATTGATTTGTTTTGTATTCAAAGCGCCAGAATTGTCTCGAAATAATTGTGCCATACTTTGGCAGCGTAAAGGATTTCTGTATAGCTCTCTAGAACTCAATATGACGTCATCTACCCAAATATTAAAGCTTAGCTTTTTATGAAATTGAGCACTGTTCGCGAGAAACAAATGTCATAATCGTGTTCAACAGCAATTACTTCATATTTTGCACCACAAGCGGCGTACATTTTACAACTTTTGGGAAGGTGAGAGTGTCCCTTTAACCCGCGAGTTACTGGGGTATATTTCATAACGCGACTTACTGGGGGGGGGGGGGGGGCTATTTTTTGCCCCCCCCCCCCTCTGATCTCCGGAACTACTGGACCAAATGTAAAAATTCAAACGGCATTCGATAGCCCTGGGAAATTCATCGAGGGAAACATAATATTGTTGACCTCGGGGTCACCGATGACGTCACAGGTCAGGTCAAGTACAAAATGTTTGACCGTGTCAAAAGGTCTCCATGGATGGAATTGTCGCGCAAAATTGCGATATTAAACGCATAAGCCGTTGATAAATCGGTATGATTCGTGTGTCTGACACTTCTAAGTACCTTTCTAAGCTGTTTATGACCTTGGGTCAGGTCAAGGTCGTTCGAGGTCACGAGGTCAAACTGCAGATTACGGTAATTAGGCGTTGTAACACATGTTTATGGGTTTGTTTTTCGTCTAGAACGCGAAAAATGACCTTAGAACATTGTTTGTTCCATATAAGTAGAAGTAAAAAGCAAAAATGGAAATGCGTTTTTTTGTCATAGTAATGCTGTGAGAAGTGGTCGATTTTTGTCATTTAAAGGTCATAACTCGGTCATTTTTAAAGATATCGACTTTAAATTTGGTACACATATTCACCACATAAGTCTCGATCACATATATTCCGCTTTTTGGATAATTCTGTTTTTTCTTGAAAACTTTGTAAAAACAAAACAAAATGTCTTTGGATTTCTCAAAATTGTGAATTTTTAAAAACCCAAAAATCCGATATAGCAGTTTGATAGCCCGGTCTATTGTCAGTAATTTGATTTAATACAATTTAGTTTATCTCAAATATCGTACCTTTGACAGCGTTTCCCGCAAACCATTATTTTGCAACAAAAACCGAAGAACATGACGTCACTCTGACGTCATTCTCGGTTGAGCTATCATAGCCTTACATTTGTAATTTTGCCAACATGTGTAGAATTGATGTGAGAGAAGTTACTGCAAGTTTTGTGACGATACGGGTGTTCGTTTAGGAGTTATTGCAAAATAACGGGAGGGGGGGGCAAAAAATAGCCTCCCCCAGTAACTCGCGGGTTAAAGGTCGGCATGGATGAGACGCGTAGCGTAGAGTCTATGACGAACTTTCATCATTGGACCAGCCCATGAATTGATTTATCATGCAACTCCACAATGGATTTTTTCTTCTTCAAAAGTTCAAAAAGCCTCGCCCAATAGCAAAGTAAGCATCCAATGGCCCAATAAAGATCACCTACTTTGAGGTTATTCCACGGCACGTGATCACATCCAAGAGACCGTGACGGGATTTGATCCTAGGCAGTTACAGATGAACGCTATGGAATCGCTATGGAACATGGCCTTTCAGTTGCATCATGCATGATCAAGCTGCTTCGTATCCAAAATTCTTCTTTATGATTTTAGTCATGTTGTTTTTGTCAATGCTCTTCGCTGTCATGTTGAACAATAATTCACCATACACTGGAAGATAAATATCGTGACATTTTTGTACGGTCTAAGAAGGTGGTCTACTCTTTGCATGAATTAGGTATAGACACATTATTTTGTTTGTGGTTAATAGTTCATGCAAGTTATTCAATATATAGATTTCACAAGAACACGGGTATTTGTGACGCCAATGTCCTTGACAGAGCATCTTAGCATGTTAAAAGGATGCGCCTGGCAATGGTGATATATCCGACATCTGACCTCAGTCCTCTCGGCTGCCCTCGTGTTGTGTTGTGTTGTGTTGTGATATATCGACATTTGACCTCAGTCCTCTCGGCTGCCCTCGTGTTGTGTTGTGTTGTGTTGTGATATATCGACATTTGACCTCAGTCCTCTCGGCTGCCCTCGTGTTGTGTTGTGATATATCGACATCTGACCTCAGTCCTCTCGCCTGCCCTCGTGTTGTGCTGTGTTGTGTTGTGATATATCGACATCTGACGTCAGTCTTCTCGGCTGCCCTCGTGTTGTGTTGTGTTGTGATATATCCGACATCTGACCTCAGTCCTCTCGGCTGTCCTCGTGTTGTGTTGTGTTGTGATATATCGACATCTGACCTCAGACCTCTCGGCTGCCCTCGTGTTGTGTTGTGTTGTGATATATCGACATCTGACCTCAGTCCTCTCGGCTGCCCTCGTGTTGTGTTGTGATATATCGACATCTGACCTCAGTCCTCTCGGCTGCCCTCGTGTTGTGTTGTGTTGTGTTGTGATATATCGACATTTGACCTCAGTCCTCTCGGCTGCCCTCGTGTTGTGTTGTGTTGTGTTGTGATATATCGACATTTGACCTCAGTCCTCTCGGCTGCCCTCGTGTTGTGTTGTGATATATCGACATCTGACCTCAGTCCTCTCGCCTGCCCTCGTGTTGTGCTGTGTTGTGTTGTGATATATCGACATCTGACGTCAGTCTTCTCGGCTGCCCTCGTGTTGTGTTGTGTTGTGATATATCCGACATCTGACCTCAGTCCTCTCGGCTGCCCTCATGTTGTGTTGTGTTGTGATATATCGACATCTGACCTCAGACCTCTCGGCTGCCCTCGTGTTGTGTTGTGTTGTGATATATCGACATCTGACCTCAGTCCTCTCGGCTGCCCTCGTGCTGTGTTGTGTTGTGATATATCGACATCTGACCTCAGTCCTCTCGCCTGCCCTCGTGTTGTGTTGTGTTGTGTTGTGATATATCGACATCTGACCTCAGTCCTCTCGGCTGCCCTCGTGTTGTGTTGTGTTGTGATATATCGACATCTGACCTCAGTCCTCTCGCCTGCCCTCGTGTTGTGTTGTGTTGTGTTGTGATATATCGACATCTGACCTCAGTCCTCTCGGCTGCCCTCGTGTTGTGTTGTGTTGTGATATATCTACATCTGACCTCAGTCCTCTCGGCTGTCCTCGTGTTGTGTTGTGTTGTGATATATCGACACCTGACCTCAGTCCTCTCGGCTGCCCTCGTGTTGTGTTGTGTTGTAATATATCGACATCTGACCTCAGTCCTCTCGGCTGCCCTCGTGTTGTGTTGTGTTGTGATATATCGACATCTGACCTCACTCCTCTCGGCTGCCCACGTGTTGTGTTGTGTTGTGATATATCGACATCTGACCTCAGTCCTCTCGGCTGCCCTCGTGTTGTGTTGTGTTGTGTTGTGATATATCGACATCTGACCTCAGTCCTCTCCGCTGCCCTCGTGTTGTGTTGTGCTGTGATATATCGACATCTGACCTCAGTCCTCTCGGTTGCCCTCGTGTTGTGTTGTGATATATCGACATCTGACCTCAGTCCTCTCGGCTGCCCTCATGTTGTGTTGTGTTGTGTTGTGACATATCCGACATCTGACCTCAGTCCTCTCGGCTGCCCTCGTGTTGTGTTGTGTTGTGATATATCGACATCTGACCTCATTCCTTTCGGCTACCCTCGTGTTGTGTTGTGTTGTGATATATCGACATCTGACCTCAGTCCTCTCGGCTGCCCTCGTGTTGTGTTGTGTTGTGATATATCGACATCTGACCTCAGTCCTCTCGGCTGCCCTCGTGTTGTGTTGTGTTGTGATATATCGACATCTGACCTCAGTCCTCTCGGCTGCCCTCGTGTTGTGTTGTGTTGTGATATATCGACATCTGACCTCAGTCCTCTCGGCTGCCCTCGTGTTGTGCTGTGATATATCGACATCTGACCTCAGTCCTCTCGGCTGCTATCTTGTTGTGTTGTGTTGTGACATATCGACATCTGACCTCAGTCCTCTCGGCTGCCCTCGTGTTGTGTTGTGTTGTGTTGTGATATATCGACATCTGACCTCAGTCCTCTCGGCTGCCCTCGTGTTGTGTTGTGTTGTGTTGTGATATATCGACATCTGACGTCAGTCTTCTCGGCTGCCCTCGTGTTGTGTTGTGTTGTGTTGTGATATATCGACATCTGACGTCAGTCTTCTCGGCTGCCCTCGTGTTGTGTTGTGTTGTGTTGTAATATATCGACATCTGACCTCAGTCCTCTCGGCTGCCCTCGTGTTTTGTTGTGTTGTGTTGTGATATATCGACATCTGACGTCAGTCTTCTCGGCTGCCCTCGTGTTGTGTTGTGTTGTGTTGTGATATATCGACATCTGACGTCAGTCTTCTCGGCTGCCCTCGTGTAGTGTTGTGTTGTGTTGTGATATATCGACATCTGACCTCAGTCCTCTCGGCTGCCCTCGTGTTGTGTTGTGATATATCGACATCTGACCTCAGTCCTCTCGGCTGCCCTCGTGTTGTGTTGTGTTGTGATATATCGACATCTGACCTCAGTCCTCTCGGCTGCCCACGTGTTGTGTTGTGTTATGATATATCGACATCTGACCTCAGTCCTCTCGGCTGCCCTCGTGTTGTGTTGTGTTGTGATATATCGACATCTGACCTCAGTCCTCTCGGCTGCCTTCGTGTTGTGTTGTGTTGTGATATATCGACATCTGACCTCAGTCCTCTCGGCTGCCCTCGTGTTGTGTTGTGTTGTGATATATCGACATCTGACCTCAGTCCTCTCGGCTGCCCTCGTGTTGTGTTGTGTTGTGATATATCGACATCTGACCTCAGTCCTCTCGACTGCCCTCGTGTTGTGTTGTGTTGTGATATATCGACATCTGACCTCAGTCCTCTCGGCTGCCCTCGTGTTGTGTTGTGTTGTGATATATCGACATCTGACCTCAGTCCTCTCGGCTGCCCTCGTGTTGTGTTGTGTTGTGATATATCGACATCTGACCTCAGTCCTCTCGGCTGCCCTCGTGTTGTGTTGTGTTGTGATATATCGACATCTGACCTCAGTCCTCTCGGCTGCCCTCGTGTTGTGTTGTGTTGTGATATATCGACGTCTGACCTCATTCCTCTCGGCTGCCCACGTGTTGTGTTGTGTTATGATATATCGACATCTGACCTCAGTCCTCTCGGCTGCCCTCGTGTTGTGTTGTGTTGTGTTGTGATATATCGACATCTGACCTCAGTCCTCTCGGCTGCCCTCGTGTTGTGTTGTGTTGTGATATATCGACATCTGACGTCAGTCTTCTCGGCTGCCCTCGTGTTGTGTTGTGTTGTGCTGTGATATATCGACATCTGACCTCAGTCCTCTCGGCTGCCCTCGTGTTGTGTTGTGTTGTGATATATCAACATCTGACCTCAGTCCTCTCGGCTGCCCTCGTGTTGTGTTGTGTTGTGATATATCGACATCTGACCTCAGTCCTCTCGGCTGCCCTCGTGTTGTGTTGTAATATATCAACATCTGACCTCAGTCCTCTCGGCTGCCCTCGTGTTGTGTTGTGTTGTGATATATCGACATCTGACCTCAGTCCTCTCGGCTGCCCTTCTCTTGTGTTGTGCTGTGATATATCGACATCTGACCTCAGTCCTCTCAGCTGCCCTCGTGTTGTGTTGTGATATATCGACATCTGACCTCAGTCCTCTCGCCTGCCCTCGTGTTGTGTTGTGTTGTGATATATCGACATCTGACCTCAGTCCTCTCGGCTGCCCTCGTGTTGTGTTGTGTTGTGATATATCGACATCTGACCTCAGTCCTCTCGGCTGCCCTCGTGTTGTGTTGTGTTGTGTTGTGATATATCCGACATCTGACCTCAGTCCTCTCGGCTGCCCTCGTGTTGTGTTGTGTTGTGTTGTGATATATCGACATTTGACCTCAGTCCTCTCGGCTGCCCTCGTGTTGTGTTGTGTTGTGTTGTGATATATCGACATCTGACCTCAGTCCTCTCGGCTGCCCTCGTGCTGCGTTGTGTTGTGATATATCGACATCTGACCTCAGTCCTCTCGGCTGCCCTCGTGTTGTGTTGTGTTGTGTTGTGATATATCGACATCTGACCTCAGTCCTCTCGGCTGCCCTCGTGTTGTGTTGTGTTGTGATATATCGACATCTGACCTCAGTCCTCTCGGCTGCCCTCGTGTTGTGTTGTGTTGTGATATATCGACATCTGACCTCAGTCCTCTCGGATGCCCTCGTGTTGTGTTGTGTTGTGATATATCGACATCTGACCTCAGTCCTCTCGGCTGCCCTCGTGTTGTGTTGTGTTGTGATATATCGACATCTGACCTCAGTCCTCTCGGCTGCCCTCGTGTTGTGTTGTGTTGTGTTGTGATATATCGACATTTGACCTCAGTCCTCTCGGCTGCCCTCGTGTTGTGTTGTGTTGTGTTGTGATATATCGACATCTGACCTCAGTCCTCTCGGCTGCCCTCGTGTTGTGTTGTGTTGTGATATATCGACAACTGACCTCAGTCCTCTCGGCTGCCCTCGTGTTGTGTTGTGTTGTGACATATCCGACATCTGACCTCAGTCCTCTCGGCTGCCCTCCTGTTGTGTTGTGTTGTGTTGTGATATATCGACATCTGACCTCAGTCCTCTCGGCTGCCCTCGTGTTGTGTTGTGTTGTGATATATCGACATCTGACCTCAGTCCTCTCGGCTGCCCTCGTGTTGTGTTGTGTTTTGATATATCGACATCTGACCTCAGTCCTCTCGGCTGCCCTCGTGTTGTGTTGTGTTGTGTTGTGATATATCGACATCTGACCTCAGTCCTCTCGGCTGCCCTCGTGTTGTGTTGTGTTGTGATATATCGACATCTGACCTCAGTCCTCTCGGCTGCCCTCGTGTTGTGTTGTGTTGTGATATATCGACATCTGACCTCAGTCCTCTCGGCTGCCCTCGTGTTGTGTTGTGTTGTGATATATCGACATCTGACCTCAGTCCTCTCGGCTGCCCTCGTGTTGTGTTGTGTTGTGATATATCGACATCTGACCTCAGTCCTCTCGGCTGCCCTCGTGTTGTGCTGTGTTGTGATATATCCGACATCTGACCTCAGTCCTCTCGGCTGCCCTTCTCTTGTGTTGCATAACTGTAAGAGACACCGCACTATTCTGACCTGCACCGTGTTGTACAGGATGTAGGCGATGTGGTCCTCCTTCATGACCTGCCCCTTGTCCTTCAGTCGCTTCACCAAGTCGGTGACTGATCCTCCTGAACAGTACTGTAACATACACGAACGTACCACCACGTTAACGCAAAAATGTGATACATTCGCGTCGCAGCAGCTTCAACTTAGTGCAGCGTACTAAAGGGGTTGCGATGATTTATTGTTGCTCGGTAACAATATGCGGTTGATACAATCACGGAGCTGTTTTTAACTAATTTATCATTGGTTTATGCGTTCGAAATATCTGATTGGTTGGATGCGGATGAATATCGATCAAAAGTCTTACAGGAAATTTGCCACAATTGATCAAGGTTTGTACATTAATGCTTACTTACATACGTTAGTTCTAACTTGCAACTCTTAGAACTAACTGTCCTTGCACCTTGCACTACATGTGGTGTAACAATAAGTTTTGATATAAGTAATTTGCTATAAAATTTCCTCCAATACCACATTGGTTGCAACCACCCTCAAATAGTTAATTCACTGCGGCATTAAAAGAAGCCTATAGGTCACCGCACTCTTTAGTATGCTTGAAGAATAGATATGTCTCACCTCCATTGCAATCCATATTTGTTCCGTGTCATTG
>JAXIVJ010015718.1:0-30772 GCA_036785665.1 Chirona hameri
CAAATATCCCTCCATTAATTCCCGGGTTAATATGATTTTGCAACACTAATAATTTTACTGAGCGAGGAGCGGGCGCGAAGCGCCCGTGAAGTTTCTCGTCAACTTACTAGACAAATTTACATTTGATCCGGCCCGAATCGGCCCGAACCGGCCCGACACGGCTGTACAGACGCTTTTCGGAAGATAATAACTTTGCAACCACTGCTCCGATTGAGATCGGGTTTTCACCATTCAATAGGTCCATCAAATCAATTTTGTTTTTTGGTATGGTGCGTTCTGACTTCTGATAGGGGTGGTATCACAGCGCGTAGCAGTTGTCACACGCAAACGTTGAAATGAGCACAAATCATTATTGATCAAACATGGCTTTATTACCGAGCGGGCGCGAAGCGCCCGTGATGTTTCTAGTCAACTTACTAGACAAATATACATTTGACCCGGCCCGAACCGGCCATACAGACGCTTTCTGGGGCTAATAACTTTGCAACCACTGCTCATATTGAGATCGGGTTTTCACCATTGGATAGGACCATCAAATCAATTTTGATTTTGGTATGGTGCGTTCTAATAGGGATGGTACCGCAATCGCGTGGCACACGCAAACGTTGAAATGATTCAAACATAATTCTTGATCAGAAATTGCATTATTAATCTAAGCATTAATGTATGCGATGAAGCATGCAGCGCTCAGGACGTGTACTCCCTTTTGGCGGATTCGAGAAAGGAGATCATGACACAATTTAATACCAGTAAAACGCCTTTTTGGGCGATGACCGAGCGGGCGCGCTCTGGTAAAAGCTAAACAGGTTTGAAATATGAAACGGTACGAGAGCACACGTGGCAGTAACACATAGTCCTGTTAGCATGCCAACATAAAAATAAGTATATTAAATTGTGTATGATCTCCTTTCTCGAATCCGCCAAAAGGGGAGTACGTCCTGCGCCGCTGCATGCTTCAGCGTATATAAAACCAATGCTCAGATTAATAATGCCATTGTTGATCAATAATTATTTTGGTTAATTTCGACGTTTGCGTGTGCCACGCGCTGTGGTACCACCCTTATCAGAACGCTCTATACCAAAATCAAAATTCCTTTGATGGTCTTATCCAATGGTGAAAAACCCAATCTCAATCGGAGCAGTGGTTGCAAAGTTATTTTAGCTTCCGAAAAAGCGTCTGTACGGCCGGTTCGGGTCCGGTCAAATGTAAATTTGTCTAGTAAGTTGACGAGAAACCTCACGGGCGATTCGCGCCCGCTCGGTATGACCATATGTGGTCTTTACGATCCTCGTCGACTTCTCTCTCGACCCGCCGTACTCACCTGTCTAGGTCGTGTGTCGGGGCCGCCGCAGGGGTGCCCGGTGCACGGCGGAGCCAGGTCAGGTCAGATCACAGGCCGGCGCCGGAGCAGCTGCGCGCCCACGCTCTCCTGGCCGGTCCACTACGCCGCACTGACAACCGTGTCAATTCACGCCGTCACAGCGCCAGCGACCCCCTCTCTTCGCCCCCTGCCCCGCCTCAGTGGCCCTATCTGCCCCGCGTGGCCCGTTATCGGACCATTTCTCGGTCCCGCCCGGTCCACCGGCCGCAGTCAACACTCAGTCTCCAGAGCGCATCACAAAGCACGGGGCGCACAAAAACGTCAGCAAACGCCTCGTCGGCAGCGTTGCGGCCGCGTTACTCGCCACGCACTGGGCCGGCAGCGGCGGAAGAGATGTGCTGTCCGCTCAGTGCACAGTGGGCGTTCCGGCCGGTCTAGCCTCGCGGAAACTAAAAAAAAAATATCCGATTGTGATAACAAAATGTATATCAATCGACTGCAAAATGTCCATTGATCACCAAGATCACATTGATTTGATCATTCGATGTTTTTGTTCGTAGAGGAATGGGACTTTAAACACAAGAGTTCACATCACCTTTAAAAACTCATCGTTCACGGGCGATTTAAACGTTCTGGCAAATGTGATGATGAGGCAATATGCTTACATTTTCCGCACCTAGTGTGTTATACTATGATGTAATGATATGTTGTCGTGCATATGGTAGTTAGATCTAGAAGATTGAGCAAATCAATAAGCCAAATAAATATTAAATATATCGCCCTTACCTCTGTTGATGCTTAAAAATAATATAAATTAAATTCGATAGTGCCGATATAAAAAGTATCATCAGGTAGCGAATCAAAACTAGCAACAAGATGTGCACTGGGATCTTATATAACGGGTCAAGCTTGAAAAAGTTGCCGCAAACTTGCGCCTTAGCCTTTTATGTAACATTTTGCAAGAAGTTTCCGTATTTACTTGAACGCCCGGGTGTAGGAACCCAGCGCATGGTATATGATCTAAGCTCGCATTTGAAGGTTTTTATTTCAACGATGATATAAAACCACCACCAAACTACAGCGGACTCAGAAGCGTCCTCATTGGTTGGTGGACAGACTGGCACAGCATCACAGCAGAGCGTCACAGCAGCAGTGATAGTGACTAGCTGTAACTCGTCATAGTGCTGTGAAATGTGTGAAGAATTAAATAAATGTAAGGTTCATGAACAAGGTCTACCTCTACCTGGAATAGTTCCATAAAGTATACATGCGTAAATAATAAATAAGGGGAAATGTACGTCCGCCGAAGCATCAATTGTCTAAGGACATGGCAAAAAATGACTTTTGTCCAAGCTTACCGGAACCGAGTTGTCAAATATACCTAGGTTTCGTTTTTGAACGTTTCGAATAATATTAACGCGTTTATCTGAGACGACTGGCCCTCGGAGACCAATATACAATATGATACAATGCATTGCGCATTTAGCAGTTGTGCTTGTAGCAGATATGTACTAATTGCATGTATTTGTCTTATACACCCAGAGGATACACCAAGAGCAAAATTTTGGGATATCTATTGGGGATAGCCATTAGAGTCGTGCCCCAAGTTCTACAACAGATACTTATCTTTCAAGTTCTGACCACATCTTGGTACCATATTTCCCTGATGTGGAAAAGCCTAACCCTAATTCAAAGCAGGAATACATTTATGATGGCAAATTTGCACAATTTGTGTGAAAATGTACGATCTCTCAACATGGCAAACAAATATAAACAAAGCAAATATTAAACAAGTCAGCAAATGGCCTTTGCAAATATTAAACAAGTCAGCAAACAAGCGAAACGTTTCGAACGCTGCCGAAAATGTTTTCTGGATACCTCAAAAACCTCATTATTGTACGCTATTAAAATTATTATTGTGTTGCAAAATTATATTAACCCGCAAGTTAATTGGAGGGGGGGCTATCTCCCCCCTCCGTTATTTTGCGATATCTCCTAAACCACCACCGGTATCGTCACCAAACTTTCAATACTCTCTCTCACATTAATTTTACACATGTTTGTTGAAGGAAAAAGATTAGCTTATGATAGGTCAACCGAGAATGACGTCAGAGTGACGTCATGTTCTGCGGTTTTTGTTGAAAAATAAGGGTTTGCAAAAATACGCTGTCAAAAGTACATTTTTTAAGACAAATTCAATTATCATATACCAAATGACTGAGAATAGACTTGGCTATCAAACTGCAATCTTCGATTTTCGATTTTGATTGAAATTCAAAAGTTTGAGAAATCCAAAGACCCAAAAATATAGTTTTTGCAATATTTTCCAAACAAATCAGTTATCCAACACTGGAATATATGTAAACGAGACGTGTCCAGTGAATATGTGTACCAAATTTTATGTCAATATCGTCAAAAATACTTTACTTATGACCTTTCAAAGACAAAAATCGACCACCTCTCACAGCATTACCATGCATAAAAAATGCATTTTCTTTTTTGCTTTTTACTTCTATTTCTATGGAATAAACAATGTTATAGGGTCATTTTTTCGGGTTCGAGACGAAAAACGACCCAATAAACATGTGTTACAACGCCTAATAACCGTAATCGGCAAGTTTGACCTCGTGACCTCGGATGACCTTGACCTGACCCAAGGTCATAAAAAGCTTAGAATGGTACTTAGAAGTGTCAGACACACGAATCGTACCGATTTATTGACTGCTAATGCGTTATCGCAATTTTGCGCGACTATTCCATCCACCGAGACCTTTATGACACGGTCAAACATTGTGTCTTTGACGTGACCTGTGACGTCATCGGTGACCCCTGAAGTCAACAATATTAGGTTTCCCCCCACACATTTTCAAGGGACATCTAATGCCGTTTGAATTGGTAAAATCAGTCCAGTAATTCCGGAGATCCGAGGAGATCCAAATTGTAACCTAATGGTCTGCATTGCAACTTGCAAGCAATCCCCGCGTTACAAAAGCCCTGCAACATGTCCGCTATTTAACGTAATGTATTCCTTGATTAATTGGCTTTCTAATGATGTTTCATTGGTTGATGCATGTTGTAAGGTAAAAAGTTATAGGGGTTAATAGGTTTCGCGAGGCTAAACCCCCTTTTACGCCCACTGTGCAGTGGCGGCCTGCGAGGCCCGGCAGACCGACAATCGGAGCCCCGACCCGACCGAGTGTCGTTCGCTGATTGAAGGATCCTGTCGACCAAAAGGCGTGCGTCACGGCGCTCCAGGCCGACAGGGAGCACTGGCGAACATGAGCGGATGGGGGAGAGGGATCTCAAGTCTTCACAAGACGGTTGCTAAATGGAAAATTGCACAGATTTCTCTGCTAATGAGAATCATGCTAGCAACAAGGTTATGCTAGAATAATGGTTTGACTCAAAGGTGACTCAAGATATGCCCGTTTTGTTTCCAATCCATCATGGCCTGCAATAAGGATCGGAAGGGAATGTTGATATGGGTTAGGTACTGGTAAGATGTTACTAAACTACACAAATATAAATCAAGCGCACAACCCTTGTAACGACGGCCATATATCAATTTCAGCGTGAACAACTCCGGATTCAGCCGAACTCAGAATCCCGGCTGTCCCGACATAGGCACACAGTCGGTCCGTCCAGACTACACACAGCGGATCCGTCCCCGGCTGTCCCGACTAGAGACAGTCGGTTCGTCCAGACTACACACAGCGGGTCCGTCCCGGCTGTCCCGACTAGAGACACAGCGGCCCCGTCCCCAGACTGTCCCCGACTAGAGCCAGCGGGTCCGTCCCCGGCTGTCCCGACCAGACACACAGCGGGTCCGTCCCGGCTGTCCCGACTAGAGACACAGCGGGTCCGTCCCCGACTGTCCCGACTAGAGCCAGCGGGTCCCGTCCCGGCTTGTCCCCGACCAGACACACAGCGGGTCCGTCCCGGCTGTCCCGACTAGAGACACAGCGGGTCCGTCCCGGCTGTCCCGACTACACACAGGGGGTCCGTCCCGGCTGTCCCGACTAGACACAGCGGGGTCCTCCCCGGCTGTCCCGACTAGACACACAGCGGGTCCGTCCCCGGCTGTCACCCAACTAGACACAGCGGGTCCGTCCCGGCTGTCCCGACTACACACAGCGGGTCCGTCCCGACTAGACACAGCGGGTCCGTCCCGGCTGTCCCGACTAGAGACACCAGCCGGTCCGTCCCAACTGTCCCCGACTAGAGACACAGCGGGTCCGTCCAGACTACACACAGCGGGTCCGTCCCCGGCTGTCCCGACTAGACGCACAGCCGGTCCGTCCCGGCTGTCCCGATTAGAGACACAGCCGGTCCGTCCAGACTACACACAGCGGGTCCGTCCCGGCTGTCCCGACTACACACAGCGGGTCCGTCCCGACTAGACACAGCGGGTCCGTCCCGGCTGTCCCGACTAGAGACACATCCGGTCCGTCCCGGCTGTCCCGACTAGAGCCACAGCCGGTCCGTCCCGGTTGTCCAGACTAGAGACACAGCGGGGTCCGTCCCGGCTGTCCCGACTAGACACACAGTCGGTCCGTCCAGACTACACACAGCCGGTCCGTCCCGACTGTCCCGACTAGACACAGTTGTCCGTCCCCGACTGTCCCGATTACGCAGCGGGTCGGTCCCGGCCAAGATTCCTCGACTTTATAGTCCCGGCGGCTGCTCACCGGACCTCTCGGGAGGCAGCGAGCCGTGCCACCAGCGTACACTGGATCCCTGCGTCACTCTGCTGCGCCGCACAGGGAAGACAGCAATCACAGTAATCACGGACAGACGGACACAAAGCAGCGGCCCGCGCCCGTTGTGTACGCACTGCCCAAGGACGAAACGAGTGATATTGTACGGATGTGTGGTAAACTAGCTCCGGCATTTCATTACAGTAATGGATGAACGAATTTTGTTCAGAACAAATGCTAAGCTCAGCGATCGGATACCTCGGCCACCATCTGTGTATCGGACCCGTACCCAGTGATGTTGAGCCAGGAACATATACAACCACTGCAGGGCCATTTCAGTTCGACTTTTAGAACCACGTCAACATTTGGTAGTTGGACATGAAGCTAATTTGTGTTTTGACTTCAAATGTAACCATAAACGTGCCAATAAAGTTGCGTAGTCTTCTGTGCATACGAATGCGGACTAAGCAGCTATGGAGCCCCGGCTGCAGACGATATAGTGTCAAAACTTCGCGTCACATTTCTTCGCCCTTAACCCTATTAGTGGCAGGAGGGGGGGGGGGGGGGGGGGGGGGGGAGAGAGAAGGGAGCAGATTCTGCCTACCCCTCAGATTTTTTCGCAGATATCTCCCGAACGGCTACGAGCAGACCCATTACATTTTTTTAGGACTTTTCCGCTACAATTGAATTCCGTATATGGAGTCAAAATATTGAGTTCCTAACCTTAACAGAGGCGGTTCCAGAGTCCGGTTTTGGGAGTTCTTTTTTCCGGCGACATTTGGCGATAATACGAAGATGCGAGCTTCACGGCTTCTTCCTAACTGCCTGCAGTATAAAGGAGTTACATAGGTCTACGGTGATCGAAGCAAGTGCAAATTGGTTGATTTTTAGTGAACTATAATAAATATTGCACGGCAGAGGCGGTTTCAGGGACTTGAAAAGGTGGAGGTTTACAGAGTGATTTTTTATATATTTTGCCTCCCTTTTCGCTAACCTGGCAACGCCTATGGATGCAAATATGCTTTATAACTGTTGTGTCCGATGTCACAATAGCGCACCATTTTCATTTATCGAAAAAGAAGAAGAAAAAAAGACGGTTTTATAAGGGATGTATTTTACCCCCAAATTTAGTGACCTGAAAACGCCTATCATTTTCGAATTTGCGAATTTTCGAATTTTCGAAAGTCACCATCATATATCAATCCCCAATTAAATCTCTAGATACCCATTAGTTGTGTTAAAATCGGTTGATAAACATGACAGATGTGTTGGATCACAAATACCTCTAATATTTGTAGTTTTTGCCCCCCTGTTGCCCCCCTATCAAAACATTTCGTTTTTTTATTTCTTCAGAAATGTAGATCGTGTTGAGGGGAATCACACGCCGTTTGATTTGTGAAAATCGGACGGGCAGATTTCGAGATCTCCGAGGGGGGGGGGGGGGGGGGATCCGCCTCCCCTGCCACTAATAGGGGTAGCCAGGAGCCTGCCACTAATAGGGTTAACTTTTAGTTTCGTAGTTTTTCCGTAAGCATGTCTTTACGCAAGTGTTTCTCATATTTTTGTCTTCTTGCATACACCGATTTGATTACCGCAAGTCGTTGGCTTATCGCATGACATTTTACCACACTAAACAATTATTCATGCCAGATGCCTCGCAATTTATGACGTCACTAATTTGCCATCTTGAACATCATCTTTCGCGTTCGTGCGATTCTATTGATGCGTGCGATGGCTCCACTTACCTAATCTAATCCAAGGTAAGTGCGTGGACACTGGACATTTCTGTTCGTTTTGCTTAGCTAGCTAACATAGTTTCGTCTCATTGAATTTACCCTCGTAACACTCTACCCATCTCAAGGTTCGCTTACAGCGACGCGATAATAAACGTGCGTATGATACCAATCTGAAATCTGCGAGGGGCATTTCTTTCATTGTCTCATTTCTTCTGATACGTGCAGGCAGTAACACGATCCTCTTCGGCCGAGCACGAGGATAACTCAAGGATTCGGGCAGCAAGTTCGACTGTCTCTAGTGCCATGGGCTAAACCACTTTCAACACGATTGTTTCGTCATTGCTCCTTATATGACTTCATCATGATTTCAGATTCAGGACATACAGTACTCGCTATTCTGATATATTGCATGATATTACATCGGTCGGTTAAGCTACGGCCGCACCATATAGTAGCACCACAATCAGCTACGACATCTCTTTCAGAGCCGGTATCTACTGCACGGCTTTACGCTCCATCCATTGCACATTCCAATCACTCGAACATCACAACAAAAAAGTCTCTCTTGGAATGGCGCACAGGAACACAGTTGACCACGCACAGACACAGCGCGCGGATAACAAACAAAACTGCGTACGAGCTGCCGCCGGCCGCCGGGCGAGTCCGTCATCCCCGGGAGTATGAGTCAGGAGGCGGTGCAGGTTTCCCCACGAAGGGAAGCAGGACAATCGCGTGTCCACACACACTCGACACAGCGAAGGAGTAGACAGGGAGTGAGCACGTCTGGTTAGGTGGACAAGCAGGTGATCCCTGCCTCCCCGCGATCCCGCGATACCCCGGGCCACGGAAACTCGGCAGCGCGACCCGCTAAAGCCCGTCGCGGTAGTGGGGTCGTCACCGGGCAGCAGATAGGGCACCCTATCAGCCGTCACACTGACATGCCGCCTCCCTCAGTGTCACAAGCTGACAGTCATCGTCACCGAAGAGAGAGACGACCTGCGGCAGCGCCGGCGGCCTCCACTACTGGCCTGGCCGCGCTACTGACGCAGCTCTCCGAACAAAGCCGGGGCTCGGCCGCAGAGCGTCGGACGCTCACCTCCGCCGGCCGGGAGACGCGGAGACGCCGGAGACGCGGAGATGCAGGAGAGACCATCCGCAGAGCGCGGCGGCAATCTCCGCAAACTTACGTAACTCCGATAGGCCGGCGGCCGCCGACGTCGCAGTGCGCGTCAAGCGAGATAACGGGACGCTCATGCACGCGGCTGGCGCTCGGCGATCTGGGATCGACTGGAATGTGGACGTCGGAGCCGCGCGGACGAAGGTCGCTGAGAGGGGCCCGTGTCGCACATTCTACACACACAAGCACACATACATACACACGCGCGCGTACTCAGACAGGTGACGATACCTCTCGCCAGGGCCGCAGCACTAGCGCGAGGCGAGCGGGTTCTTCATAATATCACCGACTTCAATCTCCTTGTCTTTAGCCATCTGCTTCGACAGGTAATCCCTGTGGATAAACCAACAACCCGTCAAGTAGGAGTGTGGTTGCAATCTCATATCTTGCCGAGGGGCATGTACAAACACAAGCGAGGGGCAGTGGCGGTTCTTCAATTGAGGAACATGAGGCAGTGCCTCACCTAAATTAGCCAAACATCTTAAGTATAATCTTATTTTCCCCTAAATATTCAATAATTTTAGTAGGGTTATAAGGAATTAAATGTTTAATAGACACAATCATTTTTTTAAACAGTTAAAATGCGTCTCATTTTCATGTTATTCCAAGATGATTGTTGGTATCGATAGGCCCAAATCAGCCTAGCCATTGCAATTTAGGATTGTGAAAACTTGGGCTGTGAGGCCGTGCCTCACAGCCAGGGACGCAAGCCAGACCTTCGGCAGGGGGGGGGGGGGGGGGCACGGCATCCCCAGTCCCCCCATAAAAACACCGCGAAATGATATCAACTCAGATTTAGGCCACCATATTTTGCAGGGCCCCTAAATGGTCGTAAAAAAGTCGGGACAAGCCCTTGTTGAACAGAACATATGCGTAGATTGACTGATAAGTTCGTAGTCTGATACAAAAGAATTTGCGGCAACTGACTCCTTTTGGTACCCATGTGAAGCTGAAGCATTAACACGCGCTCTGGAGGACCTCTGATAATTACACGTCCTGAAGGGGGGGGGGGGGGGGGGGGGGGGGGGTCCGCCCACATAAGAGCTACAATAAAGACATTTGTAGGGTAGGGGAGGTTTCTGTAGGGAACTCTGTTTTGCGAAGTTTCATGACCCTATGTCAATATCTTCAAGGTCAAATGGGTCACATATGACAACATTTGCAAATTTTAGCACTTTGCTCCAGAAATCCCCCCAAATATCTCAAGAACTATGATAGAGCAGCTACGAACAAACTGAAAACAAAAAAATCAATCGAAAGCTCTTGACATGTGCATTATGGAATAGCCATGGTGTCCTCAAATTTTAGCTCATGTCAATAGTTTAGGCTCCAGGGGTCATCAAATGTCAAAAAGTTTTTCTTCTTCTCGCAAATATTTTTTTACCTAATACAGATAAGGCAATTATTTTGACACCATCGTGTTCACCTCGTCAAGGCGCTTCGAATCATACTCATGTTGACCAGGTAAGGCCAACTTATAAATTTGAACTCAGGTCAAGGTCAAGTGGTGACGACCCAAGTAGGTAATGTCACATATTGGGAGACGTGTCTCGACGATAATAACACATTAGTACCGGTTTGTATCTATCTTAATTCTGTCGAGAGTTATTGACAAAAACAAGTGTTGGTGACCTCAGATGACCTCGGCTGATCCTGTAGGGGTCACTGAACGAAAATTCCACCTGGATCATCAATAATGGCCTATGATAACATGATCCAGAAGGAATTGGACTGATATCATGTGTATCCTCGGAATAGGAAGCATTTGAATATTTCCCCATTGACTTATAATGGGGAGGTCACGAAATCGACCCGTCCTTAGGTCACCGATATACCAAATCCGAGATAAACAAATTGTAGGTAACTATGACCTTATGAAGTCCTGCAAGTTTGAAACCCATCGGCCTAAAACTGTGCTGTGGTACGACCGCAAACGTTTGGAGAGTGGGGTCATCACGTGACCTGGTCTTGGTATCTGAACTGAGATGACTCGGAAGTCAAGAATTGCACATAATGTGGGTAGTTGATTCCGAACAGGTATGCAAAAAACGGCGCCGCCGCGCGCCGACGTTTTTCCGCTATCTTCGAAAAACCTTAGGGGTAGGCAGATTTCGCCCCCACCCCCTCCAGGGCGCGTGTTAACACGCGTACCGACGTGTGGAGGGGGGGGGGGGGTGGGGGATATCGCCCCCTGAGGTTTTCGTAAATATTGGAAAAACGGCGGCGCGCAGTGCCGCCAAACTTGGCATAGTTGTTTTGGGTCATCAATCACCCACATTGTGTGCATTTTTTTTATATCAAGTCATCTCAGGTCAGGTCACCAGGTCACGTTAACCCGCGACTTCCTAGGGGGGGGGGGGGCTATTTTTTGCCCCTATTTTGCCCCTCCCGTTATTTTGCAATAACTCCTAAACGAACACCGGTAATCATCACCAAACTTGCAGTATCTTCTCTCACATCAATTCTACACATGTTGGCAAAAATAAAAATATGAGGCTATGATAGGTCAACCGGAATGACGTCAGAGTGACGTCGTGTTCTTCGGTTTTAGTTGCAAAAATAATGGTTTGCGGAAAACGCTGTCAAAGGTACGATGTTTAAGATAAACTCAATTGTCTTACATCAAATTACTGACAATCGACCGGGCTATCGAACTGCTATCGCGGAATGTTTGAGTTTGTTTTTAATTCAAAATTTTGAGAAATCCAATACATTTTTTTTAAACAAAATTTTCAAGAAAAAATCAGAATTATCAAAAAAGCGGAATATATGTGATCGAGCCGTGTGCGGTGAATATGTGTACCAAATTTGAAGTCATATATCCTCAAAAATGACTGAGTTATGCCTTTTAAATGACACAAATCGACCACCTCTCACAGCATTACTATGCACAAAAAACGCTTTTCCATTTTTGCTTTTTACTTCTATTTATATGGAACAAACAATGTTCTAAGGTCATTTTTCACGTTCTAGACGCGAAAACAACCCCATAAACATGTGTTACAATGCCTAATGACCGAGAATCTGCAGTTTGACCTCATGACCTCGGATGACCTTGACCTGACCCAAGGTCATACACAGCTTGGAAAGGATACTTAGAAACACGAATCATACCGATTTATCGACAGCTTATGCGTTTAATATCGCAATTTTGCGCGACAATTCCATCCATCGAGACCTTTTGACACGGTCAAACATTTTGTACTTGACCTGACCTGTGACGGCATCGGTGACCCCGAGGTCAACAATATTATGTTTCCCTCGATAAATTTCCCAGGGCTATCGAATGCCGTTTGAATTTTACATTCGGTCCAGTAGTTCCGGAGATCCGAGGGGGGGGGGGGGGGGGGCGGAGGGGCAAAAATAGCCCCCCCCCCCCCCCAGTAAGTCGCGTTATGAAATATACCCCAGTAACTCGCGGGTTAAGTGACCCCACATCCAAGCAAGTTTTTGAAAGTTTGTGGTCGTGCCAAAGTCACAGTGATTGACCGAGCGGTTTGAATCTCACAGGATTCAATAAAGCCATAAGTATGTACAGTCTCTTTAATATGAATCTTCCGGTGACACCACGTGGCGCTACGGTCGCGATAGGTATGCGTGCAGGGCAGGCACGTAGCCAGGATTTCGTCCAGGGGGGGGGGGGGCGCCTTGAAAGCGTTGGAGCGTTGAAAGCGTTGAAAGGCCCTTCCGGAGCGTTGAAAGGCCCCTCCCCCACACAAAAAAAAACGGATGAAAAGGCACGTTACAAGGACGGAAAATGCAGTATGACAGGTATGGCATGGGCCATACCAATTTTTAGGAGCTGGGGTTAGCAAACTGCCACATCAACTTTGGAACCAGCGACACCAATTTGGAATCAGCTATACCAGCTTCGAATATTTTTGAAGCTCAATACCTGGAACTCTTAAACAAATTGCGCCGCGGAGCGGTGCGAAAATTTTGAGTCTTATGCCCTGGATATGCTTTCTCATCAATGCGTCGCATTGCGTATAGAGCGGACCTCTAAAAATGATATATTGTGCGTTTAAAAGTGCGGTAAAAAGGTGCTAAAGTGAACTATTGTGCCCAATGATATAGGAAAGTAGCAACATAGCACATAAATGCGCCCAGACACGGGTAGATTTGTTATAATCTGCATATAATTTAATTTGTAGTTAAATTGCGCGGCGGAGCGGTGCGATTTTTTAAGTTTTATTCCCTGGACAACTGCATTCTTACTGTTGAAAGGCCCAGGGTCCCTTCATATCGTCTAGGGGCCCTTCGACCTTTTCAACGTCCTTCCGACCTGTTCAGGGACTCATCGAAGCTCCGCGAAGCGAAAAGACATGATATGGAGTGGGTGATATATATATATATATATATATATATATATATATATATATATATATATATATATATATATATATATATATATATATATATATATATATATATATATGTGTGTATATATGTATATATATATATATATATATATATATATATATATATATATATATATATATATATATATATATATATATATATATATATATATATATATATATATATATATATATATATATATATTCGGAATTCAGCGCAGGTCTCGCCGGAATTCCGGTCCAGCGGGACCTGTGCTGATCCGGAACTGGCTTGCTTGCTGTCATTTCGGGTCTGATCCAGTTCAAGCTGTTAATTCAGCATCAGGGGCGGATCCAGGGGGCGTAAGGGCTAAAGCCCCCTGCCTTAGAAAACGGCGCCCTCGGGCACACCGGCGCCGGCGCTGTTCTTGCAAAGGATTTGCTGGCGCGGAAGGCGCCGTATTGTTCTCGGGAGGCCGCCATGGCGCCCTTGCGTCTACCAACAGCATCGCAGCACTCTTCACCCTCAGAAGACATCTTGCCGCCCTCACAACGCATTATGCAGTGGCGTACCGAGCATACAGGCATTCAGGGAATGTCCCCTTTGGACCCGAGGTGCCCATGTAAAGCTGGCGCCCCTCCGACCAGTGACGGCGCCCTCCGGCAAGTGACGGCGCCCTCCGGCAAGTGACGGCGCCCCTCTGGCCAGTGACGGCGACCCTCCGGCCAGTGACAGCGTCCCTCCGGCCAGTGAGGACGCCCCTCCGATGGTCCTTGAAGCCGACCGAGGGCCCCTCAGACCGAACTGATGGCCCCTCAGGCTTACAAAGGGCTCCCTCCCGCAAACCTAGAGCCCCTTAGACCGAGTGATGGCCCTGCAGCCGACCGAGGGTCCCTGAGGGTCCTTCAAGGGAGACTGAGGGTCCCTCAAGACAGACGGCCCCTCAAACCAAACACGGGTCCCTCCCTCAGGCTGACAGAGGGCCCTGCAGGCCGTCCAAGCCCCCCCCCCCCCCAGGCTGACAAAGGCTACCTCACATCGAACGAGTTCCCTCAGGTCGACTGAGCGCCCATTCAGGCGACCGAGGACCTCCTGAAGCCAACTTATGACCCCTCAGACCGACTCAGGCTGACGGAAGGCCCCCTCAGGCTGACTGAAGGCCCTCTCAGGCGAACAGAGGGCCGCTCAGGCAGACAGACAGGGGCCCCTCAGGTCGACAGATGGCCCCCTCAGGCCTAGAATATCTCCTTGGGCCAACCAAGGGCCCCTCAGGATGATCAAAGGCCTCCTTAACCGACCAAAGTCCTTTCAAGCCGATCAATAGACCCCTCAGACCGACAGAGGTCACTTAATGTCGACCAAAGGCCCACTCTTCCCAACTGAGGTTCCCTCAGGCCGACCAAGTGCCCCTCAAACTGCCCGACGGCCCCCTCAAGCTGTCCGAGGGCCCCCTCAAGCTGTCCGAGGGTCCCTCAAGCTGGCCGAAGGCCCCTCAGGTGGACAGAGGAACTCGCAGGCCGCCAGATGCTCCCCTTAGACCGACCAAGGGTCCCTCATGATGACCGAAGGCTTACTTAACCGACCGAGGTCACGTCAAGCCGACCGAGAACCCCCTCAGGCCGACAGGACCCTTATGCTCAAGATGACCAAAGGTCTCGTCAACCGACTGAGCTCCTTCAAGTTGACCAAGGGCCATCTCAAGCCGACCTAGGGCCCCTCAGGCCGACTGATGGCCCTCAAGTCAACCGAGGATCCATCAGGCCGACTGAGGATCCCTCAAACCGACCGAGGGCCCCTCAGACTGAACAACGTAGGCCGCCAGAGCACGCCTCAGGCCGTCCAAAGGTCCACCAAGGCTGACCCAGACCAAGAACAGAGAAGAACAGAACAGATGTATTCAAATGAGGTCCACATTGAAGTTGGCTTTTCACTCATTCACGTTAGAGGTAAAACCAGTAAGACTCCATCGGACAAGTAGTTTCTGAGACACAAAAAAGGTGCGCACGTGCGCACATACAGAGGCACCCCACCCCTTGACTTGTGGGAAAGAGGCGGCTGAGAGGTCCCTAACAACACACAATATTTGAACACAACGACTCAGCCGTTCCTGAGATATATAATAGAGGTGTACACGTGCGAACGTGCAGAGGAATCTGGCGGATGAGAGGTCCCTGACCACACACCAAATTTGAACACAATCGGCTCAGCCGTTCCTAAGATGTAGAATAGGGATGTGGACGTGCGCACATGCAGTCACCCCACCCCTGACTTGTGGAAAATTGGCGGCTGAGGGGTCCCTAACCATACACCAAATTTGCACACAATCGGCTCAGCCGTTGCAGAGTTTTTGCAAGAAAACACTTTTCAACACCCCTCACGCGGCACGCGCCATACGCAGTGGTAGGCACCCACATGAGTCGGCACTGGTCTCAAACAGCGTAGGTTGGATGGGGCTGCTCAGCAAAGAAGTCAGCTTGTCAATCAGACGTGTGGTTGCAGAGATATGAGATTCTCAAAAGCGTCGCCACGGGTCGGGTCGGTTCGGTTGGGGTCGGGGTCGGGGTCGGGGTCGGGTCGGGTCGGGTCGGGTCGGGTCGGGTCGGGTCGGGTCGAGTCGGGTCGGGTCGGGTCGGGTCGGGTCGGGTCGGGCCGGGCCGCTCATATTGAGATTTTCCACATATACCACGGAAGGACGAGCGAACGCTTCGCGCTCGCTCGTAACAAGGTGGCTCACATACTCATTACTCATACACCAAACACACACGCGTTCACACACATACACTGACTCGGCATGTATACATAGCCTAAAGTGACATGGCCAATCGCTTTACTTCAGCCCGAACAGACGGTATGCCAGGCTCAACACGCATGTCGTTCATCAGGGATGCACCGCGATAGCATAGACGCCGTCTGCCTGCCTCCGTACGAATAGACAGGGAGACAGGGTGACAGGGAGTAGATAGGGTGAGCAAGTCGGCTCGCTTAGTGCTGTGGTTGTGCCGCTGGCGGGCTCGCGGTCCAATTGTTTCTAGGAGGCACAATGGTTGGCCAGTCCGCTCAACTGCGCACACTGTGTGGTATGATACCAGCTGTTTGGCCGTGAGCCATCAGCGCTGTGATATGGCCCTGGACACATGGTCCCAACGCCTCTTCCCAGTCACAGCACGTGCGCAGGAAGTAACCAGGGGTACACGGTGCAGCTGCGTCTCGGTACAGGACCCATACACCGACATACAGTAGCGCACAATGGACAAGACAAGCGCCTCTATGATGCCCTTCAACGCCGTTTTGGGTATAACGTGGCGTGCGTGCAAGGGCACCCTCAAGCCGATCGAGTACATACCCATCAGGCCGACCGATTTACCCTTCAGGGCGACCGAGGACTCCCTCATGCCGACCAAGTGGCCCATCAGACTGACAGAAGACCATCATGCTGATCGAAGGCCCCTTAACCCGCGACTTACTGGGGTGGGGTGGGTGGGTGGGGGGGGGGGGGGGCTATTTTTTGCCCCCCCCCCCGTTATTTTGCAATAACTCCTAAACGAACACCGGTATCGTCACCAAACTTGCAGTACCTTCTCTCACACCAATTCTCCACATGTTGGCGAAAGGAAAAATATGAGGCTATGATAGGTCAACCGAGAATGATGTCAGAGTGACGTCATGTTCTTCGGTTTTTGCTGCAAAATAATGGTTTGCGGAAAACCCTGGCAAAGATACGATGTTTGAGATAAACTCAATTGTCCTAAATCAAATTACTGACAATAGACCGGGCTATCAAACTGCTATCTCGGATTTGTGAGTTTTTTTAATTCAAAATTTTGAGAAATCCAAATACATTTTTTTTAAACAAAATTTTCAAGAAAAAATCAGAATTATCCCAAAACCAGAGTATATGTGACCGAGACGTATGCGGTGAATATGTGTACCAAATTTAAAGTTGATATCTTCAAAAATGACTGAGTTATGACCTTTAAATGACATAAATCGACCACTTCTCACAGCATTACTATGCATAAAAAACACATTTCCATTTTTGCTTTTTGCTTCTATTTATATGGAACAAACAATGTTCTAAGGTCATTTTTCGCGTTCTAAACGAAAAAAACCCATAAACATGTGTTACAACGCCTAATGACCGTAATCTGCAGTTTGACCTCGGATGACCTTGACCTGACCCAGGTAATGAACAGCTTAGAAAGGTACTTAGAAGTGTCAGACACACGAATCATACCGATTTATTGACAGCTTATGCGTTTAATATCGCAATTTTGCGCGACAATTCCATCCATCGAGACCCTTTGACACGGTCAAACATTTTGTACTTGACCTGACCTGTGACGTTATCGGTGACCCCGAGGTCAACACTATTATGTTTCCCTCAATAAATTTCCCAGGGCTATCGAATGCCGTTTGAATTTTTACATTCGGTCCAGTAGTTCCGGAGATCAGAGGGGGAGGGGGGGGGGGGGGGGGCACAAAATAGCCCCCCAGTAAGTCGCGTTATGAAATATACCCCAGTAACTCGCGGGTTAACACGCGCCCTGGAGGGCCTCTGATAATTACACGCCCTGGAGGGGGGGGGGGATTTCGCCCCCCCCCCCCTATGATCTCGAAAACCACGCAACGTAGCGACAAGCAGAAAACGGCGTTAGACAGCCCGAGACAAGCTCTATCGAAAGTATATCGGTCTTTTTTTTTAGGTCAGGTCAATATTGAGGTCACCAGAGGTAATCGAAGGTCAAATTTGCTAGTTTTAGGACTTCGGTTCGAACACCCCCAAATATCTCGGGAACTATGATAGCTAGGAACAAACGGAAAACAACAATATAAACTCTTGAAAAATGCAATCGCCATGGGTGTCTTCAGATTTGAGCTCAGGTCAATAGTTTGGGCTCCAGAGGCCATCAAATGTCAAAAAGGTTATTTGTTTGCAAAAATGTTTTTCGCAAATAACTTTTTACCTAATAAAGATAAAGCAATAAGGTTGACGCCATCGTGTTTTTTCTCGTCAAGGCACTTCGAATCATATTCATGTTGACCAGGTTAGGTCAACTGATAAATTTTACTTCAGGTCAAGGTCTTGACCCAAGTAGGTCATGTTGCATATTGGGAGACGTGTCTGGACAACACAAACACAGTGGTACCATTTTCACTTCTTATCTTCATTATGCCGATAGTTATTGACAAAACAGTGTTCGCGGTCACGAAATTGACCTCACCTTTGGTCACCGATATTATAAATCCGAGATAAACAAATTGTTGGTATCTATGACCTTATGAAATCCGGCAAGATTGAAACTAAAACTGTGGCTGTGGTACTACTGCAAACGTGTTGGAGTTGAGGTAATCACATGACCTGGTCTGGTGAGTGGTGACCTGACCTGAGATGACCCGAGGTCAAGAATTTTACATAATGTGGGAAGTTCATTGCTGAACAGGTGTGTTTTTGCGCTATCCTCGAAAAACTGGGGGGGGGGGGGATTTCGCACCCCCTCCAGGGCGCGTGTTAAAGAGAATGTTTCACCTTTCTACCGGTTTTGAACTAAGATAGCCATTATATTTGGCCGTTATTGAAATGTCTAAATGATAAAGGTCCTTTTCCCCAAAACTTATCCGTTTTTAAGCTATTTAATTTATAATTTGCAAATAGGGTCTACGGTAATGCCGCCGCTGGTTAGCTTGACAGCCACTTCAAGATTGTTGGTCCTGGAAGTGAGACGACCTGTATTTCTCGAACCTTGGCTGGATTACCGAGTACGATGTACACAACGGCCAACACGATAGGTTGCGGTCCAAAATACAGTTTTTCGCGTTGTTTGAAGTCTCAGTTATGGATTGATTGTTTTTTTTTTAAATATTGAGCTATCGCAATGCCTCCCACTCGTCATTATGTTCTGCGCGGGAGAAGACACAGTTCCACAATGTTTGTATTTAACTCGCCAGAATTGTCTGAAACGATTGTGCCATATTTTGGCAGCTAAAGGCTCTCTATAGCTCAATAATGGCGTCATCATCTCAAATAAAATAAAACTAATTTGTATAAAATTAAGTGACCTTTCGAGATAAAAATATAACCATCGTTTTCAGCAGCACTTGCTTCATATTTTCGACTACAACCGGCGTATATTTGACAACTTTCAGAAAGGTGAAACATTCCCTTTAAGCCAAATGAGGGCACCTCCGGCCGTTTGAGGACCTTCAAACCGACCGAGGGTCCCCTCAGGCCGACATAGGGGCTCCTCAGGGCGTACAAGGGCCCTCAGGCCGTCCAAAGGGACCTCCCTATGTTTTGATGGGGCCTCTCTTAAAGTTTAGGGGTTGGAGCAAAAATATTTGCCCCCCTGCCGCACGACAGGGAGGGTGAGTGCCACCCCCCCCCCCCCCCCGCCCTCCCCCCGTGGCGCCGCTTGGAAATCTTAGATGAAATGTCGCCCTCGCCTCATGGCGAAAGTAAGCATTGTTTTCCAAAATAAACCAACATACTGTTAGGGATTATACAAATACCGCCAGTCACTCAGAAAAGATGTCCAAATTAATAAATAATACGATGACAAATCAGAATTTCAGCAAATATGGCACCCGTCGATCAGGTGGCGTCCTTCAAGGTAATGTCATCTCCTTTGTGAATTTCTGAGCACGCCACTGGCATTATGCCGCATTATAATTTACATATTGGCGCCCCTCTGGGCCATACCGCTTCTGTCACTGAGGAAATATGTCGCCCTCGGGCCAGCGGCCCCCAGCATAAGAAAATCCTGGATCCGCCCCCGATTAAAATTGGAGTGCATGTGCCGTGTTTAACTGCGGCCGACTAAATAACGCCGTAGTTGAAGAGGGCATCAACTAACCATATACGTGACGTTGCCGGGCTTGTGGCAGTGTTTTCAATCCCACGGATACTCTTGCAGAGCTATATTGGACATCCGCATTCCCGCAATCTGACTCACTCAACGCATCAGCCGACAGTGGCATAGGTTCGATGTAATAAACCATTTTCGACAATGACATTGTGCAATATGCGATGACATTTAATATAAGAACATCATTCGATAGAAGCAAAACAAAAACATTGATATACTTGCAAAGACAAACTAATCAAACAGTGGCGTTATTGCAAACAACAGTATATGTTATGCTACAAGCTGAGACTTTCTATCCAAATAATTATTGCAGACAGCTGCTGTCGCATAGCTTAGACTAGTTACATGATTCAGTTTAACTTCAACGTGACACCTTATTCAGAAATAGTCTTTAGCTGATAAATGCCTTACGTTCTTTTGATTCATGCAATACTAAATATATTGGGAGTTAGAAGGTCAATTGCGTTTATTGATTACACAGAGACGTTACAAGATTTGAAATATCCCTTCATGCAAGTCAGTCCTGGCTCCTGAGCTAGACAGTCGCACCTCAGACCACAATCTCGTAGTGGCCTGAAACCCGTCAGAGTGGCGGGCGTTGTGCAGTGAGGCGGGGAAGGAGAGGGGCCCTTGACCGGTCACCCTCCCCTCCCGGACCGGACCGGAGTAGCCGTCAGACTCCGAGCGTGCTGGGGCCCTCAAACTGTTGTGGTTAGTTCGATGGAGCGCCGCACGCCGTGGATAGTTATTTACAAGAGAGACTGTAAGTTTGGACCCGATAGGTTGACAGAACATTCCGTGTCACTGTGGCCTGATGGACAAAGGCGCCCCTCTCTCCTCCCCTCCCCAGCTGATGGACCCTCTCCCATCCTCTCCCCAGCTAACGCGCCGGCCGGGCTGTCACTGTGGGACGAGGGTACCAGGGGTGTGCCCGATGACGCAATTGACTCAAGTTGTCACCATTTTGTACTTGACCCCTCACGGTTCGGGCAGGGTGCCAGCAGTGTCGAGCGCTGCCGGAAGGAGGTGCTAGATTTATGCAGAAGAAGCAATTTATCGTCTAACATTATCTGTTACTAATCTTGCACCTCTACTGATCCGATACCGACCCCCGGGCATTCCTTCCTTACCAGTTGTGAGGGCTGCCCACAAGACGGGAGTACTTGAGTCAATTGCGCAATCGGTCACAACCCTGGTGGGTACACTCGACGAGGCCATTTGGTGGGTACACTCGACGAGGCCCTACTCGACGAGGCCATTTTCCCCCGATCGCAGCGCCACACAGTTACACCGAAAGATGCACATTATAGAGACGGTACCAACAATTCGTATATATCGAATTTTTAATATCGGTGACCTAAGGTCAGATCGATTTCGTGACCTTCCCATTATAAGTAAATGGAGAAAAATGAAAACACGTACACATCCACAGAAAAGGCTTAAATTTGACCAGTTTTCACCAGATACACCATTCTTGTGCCAATGCAAAGACACAAGTCACATTTTTGTTCTGTGAACTCTACAAGGTCAACTCAGGTGACCCTGAGGTCACGCGTGGTTTTTCTTCAATAACTCTTTGCCAAATCAATGTAGAGTAATGGGGTTCAGCACATTGTGTTTGGCTCATCGAGACGCATTGTTTGATGTGAAATTTGAACTTGAAATGACCTTGACCTGGCCACAGGTCAGGACGATTTTCGGATGTGACCTAACTCGGTCATGGTCATCCGATATACCATTCGATGCGCATCGACGAAGAAACACCATGGTGAAACTGTAGGTATCACTTTATCATCTGTATCTAAAAAGTTATTCCCTAAAAACAATTCAGCGATTTTTATAATGTTTCAAGTTCGATGGCCTCCCCTGAGCTAACTATTGACCTGATATCAAATCTGATGGAGCCTGAGTGACAGAAAATTATATTCTCTTTCGGACGTTTTTTTCGCGCATCGTTCGTTCGCGCTCTTTTTTGTTCTCGAGATATAGAAGTTTTTATTTGTAAGGACACCCATACATGGCCGAAATGTTACCTTTGTTGACCTCTTGTTACCTCAATATTGGCCTGACCTAAAAAATGACCTTTGTACTTTCATTAGACCTTGTTTCGAGCTATCTAACGTTTTGTATTCTGTTTGCCGCTACGTTGCATGGTTTTTGAAATCTTAGAGGGGCGGGTATCCGCCCCCCCCCCGTCGGTTCGAAGTTGGCGCGAACCCCGTCGGTGCGTGGGTTAACAATTTTAGATGCACGCACAGGGCATCTTGAAGGTCCAAGCAGCAACACAATCAAAAAGAGGCAACGCGAAACATTGGGCCCTCGACATTTTATGTTGCCCCGATTGCTCACGTTTGTGACAAATTACATTGCAAACACATAAATTCGAGGTAATGCACTAATGTGTAGACAATGGAGTGTGTAGACGCTTTACGCGAAACGATCCGTCATAAGTTTGCAAAGCCAAATTCAGAAAACAGCAACATATACAACTTCAGTCGGAAAAATTTGAGCACTCACGGGCTTTTCAAGTAGCTTGTCTTAGTTTATGGCCACTGGCAGATCCAGCAGGGGGGGGGGGGGGGGGGCAAAGAGGTCATGCCCCAAACCGCCCGTAATGGGCCACACATTGACACATTTCCTGATTTTAAAAGACAAATTAAGCAACTTAAGAAAGGTCACCATCAAAATTCACTACGAAACCATTTCGGATATTTTTGGCTAAAGTCAAAATTGAGGTCACCAGAAGTCATCAAAGGTCAAATTTGGATTTTTTTTAGTCTGTCCAACAGACCCGAAACATCTCGAGAACTATAATAGCTAGGAACAAACGAGGAACAAAAAATCGAAAAGGTCATGCAAAATGAAATCGTTAACGTGTCTTCGTATTTTCATTTTGAATCAGCAAAGGTCAGCAAAGGTCACACTGACTGTACATTGTCAATATTCTTTTGGGTTAATAACTTTGAAAACCTAATCACGATAGGACAATGATTTTAACGTCACCTTGTTTGTAGAAGGCGAGTATAAGCCCTGAGGTCAGGCAGGTGCCCCAGTGGCGATTAGGGGTCAGTACAGGATATTCAGGCGCTAGACAGGACCCCCAGTGGTGATCAGACACTCCAGAACCAGGCTGGGAGCCAGAACCAGACTGGGGCAGTAGCCATTTGCCCCCCAGACGAGGCAGGGCCCTAAGATCACGAAGGCCCCCACTCCCCAATGTCTGTCAGGTTACCATGACCAGGTGCTGACTGAGGGCGCCTCAGGCCGACCAACCTAAGGCCCCTCAGGCCGACCAGCCTAGGGTCCCTCAGGACGACCTAGAGCCCTCTTAGACCGGCCCCTCAAGTCGACCGGGGCCCTCTTAAGCCTAGCAAGGGTTCCCTCAGGCCCACTGAGGGCCCCTCAGGCCAACCAAGAGCCCCCTCATGCCGACCGGGGGCCCCCTTAGGCCGATCGGACCCCAACAGGCCGATCGAGGGCTCCTCAAGACAACCAAGGGCCCCCACCACTCAACCAGACAACCAGGCCGACCGAGGGCCCCTTAGGCCGACAAACCTAGGGCTCCTCAGGACGACTTAGGGTCTTCTTAGGCCGGCCGAGGGCCCCTTAGGCTGGCTGGGGCCCAACAGGTCGACCGGGGACCTCTCAGGCCGACCAACCTAGGGCCCCTCAAGACGACATAGGGGCCTCTTACGCCGGCGGAGGGCCCATTAGGCCGACCGGAGGCTCTCATGTTGACTGGGCCCCTCGTATGCCTAGCATGGCCCCTCAGACCAACCAAGGGCCTCTCTTTGGCCAACCGGGGGCCCCCTTAGGCTGACCGGGCTCCACAGACCAACCGAGGGCCCTTCAGGCCGACCAACCTAGGACCACCTCAAGACGACCTAGGGCCCTCTTACGCCGGCGGAAGGCCCCTTAGGCCGGCCGGAGGCCCTCAGGTAGACTGGGGGCTCTCTTATGCCTAGCAAGGGCCCCTCATGACGACATATAGCCCTCTTAGGCCGGCTGGCCCCTCAGGCCAACCGGGGCCCCTCTTAAGCCTAGCAAGGGCTCTATTAAGCCTAGCAAGGGTCCTCGTAAGACCAAAAAGGACCTCTTCAGGCCGACCGTGGCCCTCTTAAGCCTAGCAAGGGTCCCTTAGGTCGACCGAGGGCACCCCCAGGTCGACGAGGGCTCCCTCGGGCCGACTGAGGGCCCCTCAGTCCGACCAAGAACTCTCTTAAGCCTGGTGAGTCTTAGTTTTGGGCCCCTCAGCCGCTCCGCCGCTTCCATTGGGCTGAGGGGCCGAAGTCCTCCCCATTTGGCCGAGGGGCCCAGCCCCTCGGCTCAATGGGTGGGGGCAGGGCACGTGCCCCCTGTGCCCCCCCCTGCTCACAGCCCAAACGCGTGTTTCCCCAGATCTTTGGCGGTATCTCAGCGTAACCGCACGCACCAATATCGAGCTGAGTTTTCGCCGGGCGCTTCCGTTCCGGAGAAATTCAATGCGGCGTCAACGCGGCAGCAGCTAAGGACAGGCGCCGTGATTAAAATGTTTCGGGATATTTTACTAACGGTTTAATATCTTTTTTCCTTTTAATGGTAAATATAATTAACCTTCTAATAGTTATATATTGTTGCAAGGAGATCGGCGGGCAGTCCATACTTGGATTAGGTACCAAGAGGACATTTTATTTCGATGCATTTTTCATAGCCGTGTTCTTCGCATATACCTAATGATGATATGTGTAGGCTGAGGCTCTGAGTCCTATTCTTAACGTGAAAGTCGCACAATTCTTGCCAACCGGCATAATGAAGTCAAATCGAAAGCCTTACGTGCCGCACACTCTGCGTGATAATTCTTGCCTATTTTCAAATCAATTCCAACCTGATGCAAGGGCGGATTCAGGATATTTTAGGAGGGGTGGCCGCAGGCCAATTTAGGGGCGCCTTCCAAACATTTTGGGTGCGCCTTCCAAAGCTAGGGTGACGTCACGGCCGGAAGGGCGCCGTCAATGGCCGACAGGGCGCTGTCAATGGCCGACAGGGCGCTGTCAATGGCCAAAAGGGTGCCGTCACTGGCCGTAAGGGCGCCGTCACTGGCCGGAAGGGTGCTTCGGGTCAAAAGGACCAGGTCATGACCTGTATGACCTGATACTCGGCAAGTTACTTTCAACAGGGCGCCCAAAAGGGCGTCCAAACGGTCCATAGGGACGCTGCGTGCTCACGGGCTGTCCATCGCTGGGCGCCTGGCGACAGACAGCCCGTGGGGCGCCCTTCTGGCGGGGGTGGGGTGGGGGGGGGGGGGGGGGGGGGGCGACCGCTGCGGCCACCCCCTGGATCCGCCCCTGACCTGATGGCAGCGCATAACAGGCTGTTTGTAGCGGTGAAGTATTAACCGTGGTGATCTGCATATATATACCAACCTACTAAAAACAAAATCACGAAACAGGCCCCCCCCCCCCCCCCCTAAGTGCCTCAGCTACGTTTAGCCCCTGGCGCCGCCACTGGCGAGGGGTGACCGACAGTCATACTGTTTGACAACCACAACCACTTCTGCAGCGAGAGCTGTACCTTAAGTGCGCACCAACAGCTCATGGTGAGTAGTCCACACACCTGGCAACGTTCAAAACGTACCTACCTTGAGACATTGGCTCGATAGAGTAATACGAATTAGCAGTACAACAGCGTAGGAGGTTTGATATTGCGATTATTCTTAATCTGAACTTTAATCGAGATATCAGAGCCAATTTGAGCAGTACGCGATGGCACCGAGCAACAAACAATTACATTTAACTGATAATTAACTTTAAATGTTTGTTTTTGCTTTTTCACACCTTAAAGATTCGTATACCAAACTTTAGGTATCTCAATTTCACCCTCCGGTTCCTTCACCTTCAAAACAAGAATACTCTGGAGCAGGGTTGGCAGTGGGTGGCAAAAAAGTGGGTTTTGCCACTGGTTTTTACCGGTTAAAATCCGCTGGCAAAACCCCCTAGTGACAAAAAATGGCAAAAACTGAAATTAACCAAATCTGATAATTGCTTTGTACCAGATCAATTTAATCATTCTAGTCCATATAACCTATTTCAGTAGTCTTTGTTTGGTTTCTTTTCAAGTTCCATTGAAAAGTAAAACATTTTGCACAATATATATCTTTAACACGTGCACTGGAGGGGGAGGGGGGGGGGGGGGGGGGGGGGGGGGAATCCGACAACCCCTCCTGCTTTTTGTTGTGAATATCTCCTGATTGTACCGGTCCATGTGCATCATTTTTTTTTGGCGTACCTGCCTACAAAATGAACGGCGCGTCGTCTAAAGTAGCAAAAATAAAAATCGTCCGAAAACTTTTTGAGTTATAGGCCATCAAAGTAAAAAGGTATAAAAAGACTGCAATTAAATGTTGCTAAGCAAATGACCTGAGATCAAATGCAACTTCTATCATCTCTATTGTATCATTCGACTTTCTAACAAATCATTTCAGCCTATGTTGGGGGTATATACATGCAATCACTGCGTTCTATAACAATATCAAAGCCAAGGAGAGCATAACAAACACAATTTAGCATGTTTGACCTCATTTCACCTTGCAGATATTGACCTACGACCATGCAATTTTCACAAAACAAAGTTTCCCATAGAACCTCCCTACCCTACAAATTGCATTGGGCTTAACCCTCACACCAATGAACGACAAATCGCTTGCTCAACCAGCATGGTCACTTGGACCTAAGGCGTCAGCGCTGCCAAAAGGCTGACGAGGTGCTCAATGTATGCACAGATACTACATTCTTTAGAAGTGTCACTCTTCAAATAGAAACTCAGAGACTATTATTATCTGTATAGTTGCATTGTCTTTCCATACTGTCCATCATGACCTTACACAGTTACAAATATATTTTTGTCCCAGCTATCTCAGTTCAGGTCAAGCAGCACTCCCTGTCATATATAAGCCGGTGAAGAGAAATTGCGCTGCTGGGCTGAGCAAATCTGGTTAATGCAATCATTGCGGGCTCACAATTGCATTGCAACTGGCACAGCATTTAAAATGGTTCATTGATATAGGAATATTTACTTCTTTTACAAACAATTTTATGAGAAAAAAACCCAGTCAGTTTTATTTTTTTGCCACTTTTTGCCGGTAAAAACCGGTTTAAACCGGCAAATGGCAAAACACCTTTTGCCGGCAAAAAGTCCAACCCTGCCCTGGATCATACCTGCAATCCTGTGCAATTATAAATGCATCTGCCTCAGGGCCTATTTTAACATGTTAACTGGGGGGGGGGGGCAAATGCCCCCCAGCAGTGAGCCGTTTTGCCCCCCCCCCAGTCAAGAAATGTTGCCCACCCTGATTTAAGTATTTCCATGTCATTTTTCGCTTGATAGGTATTCAATTAAAATACAATATGCTTACCTGGTGATAAATGTATACACATCTAACGCAAATGTCATGATATTCCTAAGTTTTAGTATTTCCCAGCCAAAATAAGCATCTTTAAATTATTTCCGGATTATCTTGAATTTTAATATCCTTTGAACAATTGCCCATTAGCGGCAGAGAGATCGGGGGCAGGATCAGGAACGTCGCCATACAATTTTGAGTGGGTGGGGGCAACTGCTGAGCCGATTGTGTTCAAATTTAGTGTGTGGTTACTGGTTAAGGATCTCTCAGCCGCCACTTTCCCACAAGTCAGGGGTGGGGTACTTCTGCACGTGCGCACGTGTGCAGCACGCATTTCTATCTCAGAAACTACTTCCCTCATCGAGTTGAAATTCACTATACATTTCCTTCGCGTTCGCTTGTTCATCACCAACTACGGTGCCTTACTGGTTCGGTACAAAACTTATGGAAGAAAAATCACGAATGACCTCAGGGTGAATAGATTTTACCCTCGTTGTGGAGGTCACAGGATAAAAATACCACATGATATTTGTATTGGCGGATCCAGAACGGGGTGGTTGGGGAAGGGGCAAAATTCAAAAAAGTATCGCACAATTCTGAATACGCATCGGATTTGGTTTGCTTATGCATTGATAGCTGATTTAACTCTCGCCCCGGGTAGGGGTGGATGTCACCCCCTCGGTTTTTCTGGAATAACTCGCGTAATTTCTAACCGATTCCAATGAACTTTTCAGTCCCCTTCTTTTGAGAAAAAACGTTACAAGCTCTGCAAGTTTTGAATTTCTAACCCACATGACCCGTGACCTATGACCTGTTTCTCAGGTCATGTCAGGCGCAACTGGCGTCCCGCAGTATCAATGCTTGTAACTTGTGCAGTTTCCGAGTTTGTTGTTCAGTAGCATATGCATAGGTGTTTACAGGCGACAGTTGTGGTTTTCACCTGAGATTGTGACCTCGATTGACCTTTTCAGAGGTCAACTGAGGGTCTTTGACTCTGATGACCTCAGATGATTTGTTGGGGCTTCTGGCGGTTTCTAGGACATTTTGTGACTCTGATTTCAAATTTGGGATCCATTTTACATAATTATATGTTCCACTGGGGTCATGCGCTTCCACAGGTCAACCGAGGTCACTGACCTCAGATGACCTGACATGACCTTTTTGGAATTTGGCAGTTTTTAGGACATTTTGTGACGCTGATTACGAATTTGGCACCCATTAAGAGTATTCTCATTCACGATTCTAGCTCGATAAAATTCAATGTATATGCATTTACAATTTTGATGACCTTTTGGTCATTGACCATGACCTAATGTGGTCACCGAATGGGCCAAAAACCTTAACATCGGATATCATCGGCTTCCTCTCGTCACAAGCAACACGCTCGCCTTTGAATAGAAACTCTAGCTCAATTAGGGGCGAAACGCTAAGGCGGGGGGGGGGGGGGGGGGGGGGGGGGGTCGTACCCCCTACCCGAACACGTAGTGATTTTGCCCTACCCGGGCGAGGGTTAAAGCTAACTTTCCTTCGTAAAAGTTGCTTATATTTTTCTTCTCTATCAGGAAATGTGTCAATCTTGCGCCGATTTCAGGCGGTTGTGTGTGTGGTGGTGGGTGTGGGGGGGGGGGGGGGGGGGGCAATTGCCCATTTTATCCAACCGTAGATCCGACACTGGATTTTTTTTTGCAAAAGATGCGGGACTGGGTGAAAATTAGGCAAATTTAGCCATTTCCTGTGGATTTATATGCATTTTTCATGTTCCCCATTGACTTATAATTGGGAGGTCAACAAAATAGACTTCACCTAGGTCACTGATGTAAAAATCATCCGAAATAGCAGAATGTAGGTGTTTATGACCTGATTAAATCCTGTGAGTATCTAACTGATCGGTCAAACAATGTAGGCTGCGGCATGACCTTACATTTTTTTTGGAGGTGGGATCACTAGACTTGACTTAGTGACGTGACCTGAGGAGACCCGAGGTAATCAAATTAACAGGATTTGGGCAATTGATAGGCAAGCAGTTGTACAAAAAGGGCGTCGCGAATTGCGTCGTTTTCCGCTATTTCCAAAAAAAACTAAGGGGGAGGGTATCCGCCCCCACTGGCGGATCCAGGGCGGACATCAGGGTATATGCCCCCTCCCCACAGGAATCTGGGGGAGGGGAGGGGGGGGGGGGGGGGGGGGCATGCAATTCAAGTATGCCCCCCCTTGCGCGTTCCCTGCACTGAACGTGAAAACAATGATCTTAGGAGAAAACTTCATGAAACGGAAGTTTTGTTTTCTTCTCTCAGTGATTGAATTTGAAGTTGTTAGTTTTCCTTGCTTTCAATGATAGACAATGGGTAGAACAACACACCTGATCAGTGGCGGATCCAGGGGAGGTCACGGGGGGGTCATGCCCCCTCCCCCCCCCTGGGCCATGGGGGCACCACCGCGCCGGGGCACCAGGGCAACCGCCAAAATAAAGCAAATAAAATCCGCCCCGCTTTGCGGCGCAAATCATTCAGTGTTCTTTTGAACCAATGGCACCACCGCGCCGGTGTACCAGGGGCACCACCGCGCCGGTGTACCAGGGGCACCACCGCGCCGGTGTACCAGGGGCACCAACCGCGCCGGTGTACCAGGGGCACCAACCGCGCCCGGTGTACCAGGGGCACCACCGCGCCGGTGTACCAGGCGGCACCACCGCACCGGTGTACCAGGGGACACCACCGACACCGGTGTGTACCAGGGGAACACACCACGTCGGTGTACCAGGGGCACCACCGCAACGGTGTACCAGGGGCACATCGTGACGGTAGGCGGCACTGTGGGGCGAGGGGAGACACCGGAGCACTGTGGCTCCTTGATTCCATGAGGGGAAAACAATGGTCTGGTGCCGTCATGAATCACAAGCATTGGTCCGCTGGAGAGAGGAAAAAAATCGCGAAATGATGCTAAATTAAAGTAGCTAAATTATGCCAAAAATGTCCCTTCATGCCTCCCGTCTCTTGTGCACCAACCATGAAGAGGCACCAACGTGCCTTTATACCAGAGGCAACAACGTATCGGACTCGAGGGGCCCTAAGGGCCCCCTTGGGCTGATACATATAGATTATAGAACTTTTCGATTTTTTTTAGGGCATAGTTATCCAGACAAAAACAAAGTAAAGCACAAAATTCCGCGCCGCTACGCGGCGCAAATCAATCAGTTTTCTTTCCAGTACAAAAGGGTCTAATATAAACTGCACAGTGTACACACTGGCGGCCGCAGGA